>JAAAKE020097267.1:3082-13449 GCA_010014785.2 Anisolabis maritima
CTCGTATATTCCGACGTTATTTCAACTTTTATTATTATTAACATTAAAGACTAGTCTAGTGTGAACTTGGACTCTCAAGCAATTTTAAAGAGAGAGTTGCTGGGAAGCCTTTGGAAGTTGTTAAGAAATTATTTTCCTTTAGTAAAAATCTTATTAGGCCTTCAATAGAGAGAACCTCCATAATTAGGCTAGGTAGAGAATAAGTGTTTGAAAGAACCAGGGTAAATATCTGATTAGAAAGATAATTTTAAATAGTAATATTCAGATGGAGGAGTTAGGATTTAGGTAGATTAAGAAATAGATTAAAGTGCTGATAGATAGCTAGATAAGACGACGGTTGGTTTGAGATGTGTCTCTTTGTATATAGAAAAAGTGAAAATATTTAAGTAACCAGATTAGTTGGTCTTTTTAAGGACATATGAATTTTATTAGTATTTAGTTTTTATTGATGATGATGATGATGATTTTAAATAAAATTAATATCTAATTTGTAACGAAGAGATCTAACCTTGCGGAAGATGGGCTCATCAGTTCCCGGCCGAGGTCCCCGTCCTAGGAGTCTGCTCTGGATCCTTCCCCAAAGTGTAGGTGCACCAGTTGGTCTTAACGTATAAATCGACTCAGACCTCGATGCTTGTCGACTATGAGCAGCCATTTTTCCAGGTGTACCCGTCGACCCCAATGAGTGAGTTGACGCGCCACCACCACCGCCAGCTGCCGCCGATGAGGATACGGGTAGGATAAAATCAGTCCGGGAACCGGTACGGCTATGGCCGGAAGCGGTGCCTTCGCCAACGCCACTTGCCTGTCCAATGATGTGTCCATGAGAGGCGGCACGTTGGTGTGTCTTGAGGATTGAGGTGGGTGTTTTCGTGCTTGAGGTTCCAGCCATGGGCCCGGAACTCGAAGCTGACCGTTGATGGCCCTAGAAAAAAGGAATAAAATTTGTTAGAGACGATATCAAAGCCCCTGGTCCTCCTTGTGCCATTTGGCACCACTTTTCTTCTTAGGTTAGTAATCAATCAGAATTGGGATGTAGGTTTAAATTATTAGATATTCCGTGGGGTGTATAAATTAGTAGTGTTTGGTTGCTTGAAGGTATGACAACCAGAGCATTTCTAGGGAAATTAAACAACTGAGCATTCGTGGTCCGCTCTGGAGCAATTAATTGAAAAACCCTTTAGTGAGTTGGTCATTTGCGTCGCCTAATTTCCAGAAAATGTTTGCAGCCTAGGAGGAGATCTATATCATTTAGTTTACCTTTCTTCACAATGAAAAAATTCCATAAAAATCCGTCCAGTGATTTCGGAAAATTATAAAAGTAAATATCAAAATATAAATTTTTATTATATTAAGACCATGTAACCAAGCCTATTTTTCCTTTGCTTTGAAATGCTACTGCCATATCTTCACAAATTTAATCTCTATTCCGTGCACTTTAAATACTTCCCCTCTCCTCATATAAATTATATATAGCCTCGGTATTATTAATTTTATTTTAACTAAAGGAGAAATAATTACCCTGAGGAGGGGAAATTATGTTAAAAGGTCAAATAAAAAATTTAATACAATTATTAAAATGAAACATGAAAAAAAAAAACTGAGAATTAAAAAAATGAATATTTTAATGTCAATCAATTAAAAGACCTATATTTTTATCTTGACGGAATATATGGTGAATTTGAAAAGAATGTAGACACGGTCCCGGGGCCCAATTCACACAATTTGGGGAGGGAAATTTGTTTAGTGGCAAAAAAAAAAAAAATTAAAAATTTCTCAAATAAATAAAGTGTAATACCCAAAGAGTGCACGTTGCAACATTTAGAACCTAAACTCAATCGAGATTGCATTGGGGCATTTTTGGACGAAAGGTAAATAATCAAAGAAATTTTTATTTTTATTCGTCATGAAATTACCTCCGTATTTTTTTCTGATCATAGACCTATATATAAACAATTTTATTATTAGATTAGATTTCCATCACCCTTGGTGATTCAATTTATTTCTAGAGGGCAGCGTTTCTCAAATTATGGGTCCTAAAGTTTTTTAAATAATGCAAATAAATGCAAAAATATGCATCATGAAATAATAAATTTCATATGTGTTTTGTAAAAGCAAATGACTTTAAATATACCATCATATCCAATGGCAAAGTACACTTGAATAGAACGAGATGAGTCGCAAGATTTTATTATTCTTTAATATGCGATAATGAAAAGTTGGAACCAGTGCTCTAGAGCGAATGCATATGCAATGGTAAAATTTAGAGAGAGATTAACAGTACTGAGGCAGATCTAGAACAATGAATCGAAAACGCTATAAGATTGGTAGTTTTTTCATCTTTAATAAAAAAACTCTAATAAACCCAAAGGCCGCCAGGTTTTATTTAACTTAACCTATCTATTCGTTTATAATCACTTAGATCGCGGATGTGCCTAGACAAAATAAAAATATGTTGAGGGCTTATTTAAATTAAAATCTGAAAGAACTCAAGTAGAAAGGCGAAATAGGGGAAAATCTGGGCTCCAAATGATTTTAAACGAATACATATCTAATTGAAATAAAAACTGGCGGCCTTGTTTATTAGATTTTTTTATAAATCATAGTTTCTTGGTCTGTCATCATAATTCCCACTGCATAACTGGAGAAAAAAGAAAGAACGTCACCAAATATTTTTTTTTTAGTATCGAGATTCAATTTTGGCTTATCAGTCAAAATAAAAATAAAATTGATCAAAAGAATTTTGAGATGTATATTTTTAATAAAATATACATTCTTAGAATAGGGAAGAGGAAGACGTCAAAAATGCAATCATTTTTAATTTTTTTTTTTATTGGTCCAAATTTTGCAAAGACTTAGGCTTAAAAATTTGCCAACGTTAAGCGTCTTGATTATAAATGTCAACAAAATTTTTTCAATTGCCATAAATTTTTTATTTTTAGGAAAAAAGCAAACTTATTTTGCCAAATGGGTAATTAGTGAAACCTGGGAGGAGGCTACGTCCCAAGTCCTAGCTATGAATATTATGATCAGAAATAAATGCGGAGTTCCAAATATATATATATACAAAATATAATGTAATGTTTTTCTCAATCTTTTTTCATTCGTACCCCTTTTTTCAATTTTGTTATGTGATGCCCTTCTTCCCCCACTCACTATAAGAAAAAAAAATTAAAAATTTGTTGACATTTATTAATTTATGAAATAATTCATTTAAATTGGGTAGATGGAGGCAGGATTCACAGAAAACAACAGATGATTTAAATAAATAAATTTTTTGGTGTTTCATCACTCATTGTTTGACTACTTACATACAAGTATATAGCCAAAGAAACATGTACCAAATTTTGGCTTAATTATTCAATACCGAACTTAAATACGGAACTGTATATAAAGTATATTATAATGCATTTTTGATAGCTTTAAAGAAGAAAGTGACGGACGCAAAAGTCAGCAACAAATTATAATAAATTTTTGTTTTTATCACCTGGCTGCTCTTTGAGACTCTATCTATCCATTAAAAAAGCTACAGCCAACCTGTACAAGAGATATTTTCATCTAAAGCCATATTATTTGAAGACGCATACATGTACGATGAAGAATAGAATCTTATTTTTTTCCATATTTACTTTACATTGCTTTTTTATAGTTGATTAAATTGGTTGTACTTAATTATAATAAATTAGATAATATTTAAGATGTATTAATCATTTTCCTCCTATTTGGATCCCTCAATTTAGAATTTTAAGAATCTCATAGAAAACAAAAGACAAAAAATCGGGTGTGAAAAACGCACATCACACAACTTTCTCTTAACTAAGGTAAGGAAAGCTGTGGTATGATGTACACCAGATTTTTTCCGTCGAGCACGTTGGTCCATGATGGGTCAATGCAAGCCATCGGCAACGTTTAGAGGAAAGACTTACGACAGTCCAGTGAGCGCAAGCTAGGTGTGCAATAGCCCATCATATGCAAACATTGGAGAAAGATTAAATTGAGGCTCGTACACTATTTTGAGTTGGAGAATGATTAAATACATCTTAAAGATTATTTAATTTATTATATGTACAGCCAATTTAATCAATATCATTAGAGTTATTTAAGAGAAAATCACAAAAAACCCAAAAACGAACAAGAGTAAAGTGGGCCCCAGACAATTTTGGGATTAATACATTTCTAAGATCATCAAATAAATAATTTTTGAGAAAAGAGAAATGGCGATTATAATACTTTCTCATAGGTAATTAAAAGCAGGCACTTAAAAAAATATATAAAATAATTAAAAATAAGCACTTAAAAAAGGGAAGGCATTTAAAATTGAAAAGAAAAAATAAATTTGAAAAAATATTTTTCTTTTAAAATTTATCGAAGATTTTGATGTAAAGAAACTAGAAAAGCCCGATTCACAATTTTATATTACCTTTCATTTTTTGAGATTTTTCGTTTGTTTGTAATAATCATTTATCAATATTTTTAAAAATTAAATTACCAATTAATTAAAATTAATACCGACGGAGTCTAAATGGCCTCCGATGCCGAAAGACTTCAAAAAAAAGTATTTTCGGCCATAAAGACATTAAACGTTATATAATTGTTAAAGTTATCGATATTGACAATGTCAATATCTTTAGCCTCTCGGCCACGAGAGATTTAGTTTATTATCATAGGATTCAAAAATATTTATATCTTGTCACCATGCCAACGAGTAGTTATCTTTTCTATGAGATTCTTAAATAATGGGTGGTGTAGAATGTTTTTTTTTTTTAACACTAAACCTACTGACACTTTATATATTCAACTGTGAGCCGTCAAAAGTCAGCTTCAAAAAAAAAAAAAAAAAAATCTTAATACCTCAGAAAAATTGATTCAGACAGAAAATTGAATGAAAAATTAATTTAATTGTCTAATTCTCGACTTTTCGAGATACGAACCCTTCATTGGTATTTTTGAACTGACTATTTGACATTATCATGTTAATATAATACAACAACAAGACTTTCGAATTAATAATAATATCATAAAACTTATAATAAATATCAATAAAATAGAGGCTTTGAGTGTTTTGTTCACTTTTTGCAATATAAATAAATTTAAATGTACGTATTTAGTCTATTGCATATTGCATATCAAAAATATTCTTAAAAATAATAATATAGGTTCTAATGAAAGTTAACTTTTTAATAGATATCATTTAAAGATATAAAATTAGACAATACTATTATTATTCTTTTAATATAAGATGTAATTATTGAAAGATTTTTTTATGTACTTTATGATCTGATTTTGATTTTAATAAAAAATTAATCATTTAATCAAAAAATACTTGTCTATTTTTGAAAATTACATGATATGTTATGTTTTCTCAATATTTTAAAATTAACCTTATTTATAATAATGTGTATTTTCAATTAATTTCCTATATTTTCATTAAAATAATCGATATTTTTTAGAAAATGAATTAGTAAACTTACCAAATTAAAGTGGATTTTAAGAAAACATGTTCAATTATGCAAACGACAAATGCATGCTAGACAAGACAAGAGCAGCAGCAGGAGACAAAACTGAAAGCAAAAAAAACATTATCAAAGAATATTCACAAAGAGCAAAAAGTATTATTCCCCAGCGAATTGTTTAAACTTAATTATTTGATTTTTAATTTATTTTAACTCAAAGGTAAAGGTGGCTTCATAAAATCTAATTAATTAATTAATTTGGATAAATATTCACAAATAGCGGTTAGCGCCTAGCTTATATTATCTTATCATTAATGTCTATATGGTCTTAAATGCCGAAAAGACATTAAAAATAATTTTTTATTTTAGCCTAATATGTAGATAATTTTCACTTATAAGAGAATAATGTAAAAAAAAATTTATATTATGAATATGGACAAAAAACTAATTAATATTAATAAATTGTGTGGAAGTATTGGCCTTGTCAATAGTGATAACCTCAAAAGTCAAGGGGTGTGAGTTCAGATCCCAGGTAGTCCGATGAAAATTTATTTAAATCAATTGGATATCATTTGATATAAATAAATATGCCTGTATAATATTGTATCATAAATAATACATAATTAAATTATTCAAAGTCGCAATAGCTTCATATTCAAAAAAGACTTAAAAAAAAGACAAAAAAGAAAAAAAAATATGTGTGGTTATTTAGTAGATATTCTTTCTTATTATTCAAATAAATATTGTTTTTATAAGATTATGCAAATATTATCATGAAAATGGTTTTTATGAGACATGACCGAATTATTTGAAAGTTCACTTAGAGCGTTAAATTGTGATTATTTGATTTTAAATAAATATGATATAGTATTTTGAGATTGCAAAAGAGAATATCAATCACATGGAAAAAAAAAACCTTAATTGAGACATAAAATTTTATTATATCTGTTAAATCAGAAAAAAGGCCAAAGAGAAAAAATTTTTGCTCTTATATGTTAAGTGAGAATAAAAAATAAAAAAAAAAGTCACTATGAAAAATATAGTGACGTGATTGGCAAATCTCACAAGACTTTATTTTATTTCAATTTTAAAAGAAGGATCATCTACCTATTTATTGTATTTTTTTAAAGGACGACATTAGAGAAACTTATAGGAAATTTCTTATCCCCTATTTTTAATAAATTTATGAATATTCGTTTTATTTATAAAAATCCTTCGGTCAAATAGCTACTATTAATTCCAGCTTTAAATTTTTTTCCTTCTAACAAGATTTCCACTTCACAAGTATTTACATTTAATCCTGTTTATGTTAATTAAGTTATTTCTTATAATCTGAATAGATGTTTTGAATAAATATTCATCACCTCTTCTTTCCAAAAATGGCCTTACAGAGAGATGGCTATAATTTATTTTATATATATTTTTACTATTTGTTCCTTATAAATAAAACGTAAATTTAAAATTGTGACAATTTAATACGGTTATTTCCACTTTAGCAATCAATGTATAAATGTATTAGAGATAAATATGAAATAAATATTAAAAAAAAATGCGTCCGAAACACGTTTTATTTCTAAATCAGATTTAATTAAAATTTCACACGCTTATGTTGTCAGAATTCATTTCGAAATCATCGCCTTTTTGAGTGTGACTTTTTACAAAATTTTTTTTTTTTACTCTGTTGTGGGGTGAGGGGGGAGGGGAGAAATAAATATTTTATCTATATTAACTTTTGCAAAGGAATTACAATGAAAAATTATTAAATTGTTTTTTTCCCCTATAGTTCAAAAGACAGGTAAGCATAGGGCCACTAGCAGCTCCTATTTATTGCTTTTTTTTTTATACTTAAGATCTTCATAGCAGGGGAAACGAATTCTTCCTAAAATGAAATGTTTTCTATATTGGTAGAAGCATCCATCGCATGAGATGTCATTTTCATCACTTAAAAATAAAATTAATTATATCTCTAGGAACATGAGATTGTAGTCAAGGAAATTAAATAAAAATCTTATTTATTTTTTAATTGTCGTTTCGGACACAAATCGTCCTTCAAGAGAATTAAATGTTTAAAGTTTGCATTGTTGAGTAACTTTACATTTATATTATTATATTAATATAATTTTTTGAAATTTTATTCCACAGCAAGCAAATAAAAAAATTTATATATAAACGAAAATATGATATTATTGCAATCTAATATTATAAATGTAAAGTTACGAGATATCACGTACTATTAACATTAGATTGTCCTGATGAAGGACACGATTTGTGTCCGAAACAGTGACAATTAAAATTAAAAAAGATTTTTATTTAATTTCCTTGGCTGAAACCTCATCATCCTAGAGATTTTACCAAGTCACATATCTTCAATTTAATTACGTCACTATAATAAACAATGGAGAAGTCATGCCAATCATGTGGATATGAGCAAATTAAAACTCAAAAATAGCCTAGAGCTGTCATTTCTTCCAATAATTCCAAATATGTTTCAAATTTAAAATTAAATTTTAGGATTGGATAGAAAAGATTTCATTAAATGAAAAATATAATCTGGGAGTGAAAAACAAAGAGGAGGTAAAAGGAGTGAACTTATGAAATGTCAATTTTTTTTTTTTAAATAAAAGAAAAATAATCTATTTCGGTTGGATTGAAGAGTCTTCTTGCTCTTAAAGTCGAGAGATTTCCGAGCTCAAAGCCTGAGAGAGACCTCTTTTGAAAAGGTGAATGGACCAATAAATTGGCATTATATTTCCGTCCCACACACTCATTCATTGCAGCTTTTGATACATTTCATTGTCGTGTGTGCGAATTTTTAACCGGATTCATTGGCCTGGGCTCAAGATAAAGGTTTGCGCTATCTTCTTCTTTAACGAGCAAAGAGACTATAAGGAAGCATTTAGAAATGAGAAACAATAAAAAGCTATAATAGCAAGGGGAGTTAATGCAAGTTAAGCACTTGGAGATTATACTCTGATTTATATTCATTTGATTATTTTATATTTTGAAAAAGTGGCATGCAAAGATTAAACTAAAATGAATTTGTGTTGTTATCAGGTGAGGGAAAAAATTTTTGACAGCAAAATATCTTTATCTTAAATATTATACAATATCGGTTTATAAAATTATTTTTTAATTAATTTATAAAAATGGAGGCTTTCCTTTATTAAAATTGGCGTAAACCTCGAGAGTACGTGAATTTGACTCCTATGAGTGTCTCATTTTTCATTTTATGAGTTTAAGGTAAAAAACTTAAGATCGAAAAAAAAAATAGTTTGTGAATACTCTTATGATGGATGTGATATAAATGAAGTAGAATAACGTTTAGAGTGGTTGAACACTTGATTCGATGTTTATCTCAGGTACGCGCATGTCTAAGTTATATTTATTGTTTTAGGTTTCAGTCATTTAATCAATTTTTTGTGAAAGGGGGAGGGGGGTCGTTTAAATTACTCGGAGCCCTTCCTCCTTCGTCTAATATCACAAGTTAACATGTTGTTGAATCAGGGAAGAGATGGAAAATACTTCCCAAATCCCCAAATGAGACCAAAATAATATTATAGAAAAAGTTTTTATTAAAATAAAAAAATAGCATACTTTTTCGGGAAGGCTCAATTGCTCCTGACATCACTGCTAGCTATATACAATACTAGAAACATTAAAGATATAGAATATTTTTCATTTCAAATGAACTATTAATATTTGGAAGAACCCAATCCTTATTCAGAATATTTGAATACGTTTTAAGCTAAATATTAATTTTTTTTAAAAATTGGATGAAAAATAAAAAAAATTTATGGAAGAAGCCGCTTTTTAGAGGGGTTGATGTTATTTTTCAATTATTTATACCAAGGGATGCCTCTTCTCTTGATTGCAAAATAAGAAAACAATATCGAATTAAAAAAAGAAAAAAGCATTAAATTTAAGTGTTCCAGCGGTGATTGAAACATAAAGATATTTTAACATACTATTAAATACAAAAATTCAGGGTATATAACTATTGTTGTTTTGTGTCTGTAAAATACACGGACGGATGAACAACAATAGCACTTTTCCATTTAGAAAATATGGTAAAAATATTATCTTTTTTTAAATAATTTATTCACTGAGGTTAGGCCCTTTTAAAAATTTTGCCTGCGACGCTTGTTATAAGCATTGGGTTGGTCTGTCTACTTTTTAATGAGATCTGGAGCACTTAATCCAAAAATCCATTAGTGAGTTGTATATTTGGGTTGACTACCTTCCAGCAAACAAACATGAACGAATTTATGAGAGTTCAGAATTAATCAATAAAATATGCATAGCAAAAGACATATTTTTGATTGAATAAATATTTTATTAGTATCAGTAAAGAGAACTTGTTGAAGATAAAATGACTACTTTATTAGAAGACAAATGCAACTAGATAAGGGATGTAAAGGACACAAAGGCACAGTAGTTTAAAAAAAAGCTAATTAATGTTTATATTCCATTCATCTGAAAAACTCTGTTTAAAATGTATTAAACATTAAATTTCAATTTTAAGTCCATTTGTGAAGTCCTTATCGTACTAGGGTATATATCAAACCCACCCATTTTAAGAATTTTATCTTCTAAACTTTAATCAAATCCTTATTTACTCGTTCAAGATTTGAATATCTTGTAGAGAACATACAATAAGAATTAAACCCAGAAAAAAAATTATGATTAATAGAAATTGAGAAAATATATTTTATTTTATTTAAACAAATTTAAGTTTTTTATATCTTTTGTAGAATAATATTTATTTAAATTCATTGATAGACAAAATAAATGAAATAAATCGCTCAGGGAGAAAAGTGAACCATTGATTTTTTAAAAATGAATGAAGCAAGAGCTTTACTTTACCTACTTTATTTTATTCTAAGGGACAAGTTTAAACTAAAATATGCTTTAATT
>JAAAKE020097278.1:1991-14393 GCA_010014785.2 Anisolabis maritima
ATAGGCTGGGGATCCTGGGTATAAATATATAAAAATTAATTAATTAATTTAAATACCATCTGCTTAGATGGTTAGGTCCATTCAAACACGAATATAAATTTACAAATTAAAAATAACAAATTCTTAACAAAATAAATATAAAAAAAAAAAAAATAATGATTTAATTTACAAATACCTATATGGGATCAAGTTAGTAAAGTTATTTTCGAATCCGCATCTAATGAAATGTTCAGTAATTAGGCTAACGCAACTATTCATGTCGAAATAATATCTAGTCATTTGTTAAATGAACCTATAAATTCTATTTTATATTATTTCTACTTATCCAAAAAAGACTAGACTAAAAAAACTAATATTATTAAGAATTAACTCTTTTTAAAATTGAATAATAGGGTTTTGTTTTGAACAATCAACTCCCTTTCATTTATTGTTAAAATTTATTAATTAATTTAGAAAAACAATTCAACGTAAAATAAAAATGTCTTATTGTGATTAAATGAAAATAATTATTACAATAATGTAAATAAGCTTAGTGATTTACTTTAGATAAAACGATGAGATGATAACTGTAGTATATATTTTTCTTTTTTAAATTATTATCTAGTTAGCAACGTCAAAAGATGCAGTTCCTACTGTCTTAATAAAAAATTAATAAATTTTAATCGTATTAGTTACTTCTTTCACTCTTTTGTCTCATTATAGAAATAATTAGAATATAACAAAATGAAATTTCATCTTCAATAACATGAAAAGAAATGTTTTCAATTATTCATTTACTGAGCTTAATGACTTGTTGACTTGATTGTATAGATTAATGAGTAAATAATAACATTTCGTATTAGAAAATTCCCATTCTATAAAAGGAACATTCTGCATTCAAGCTATTTCAGATTTATTCGGTTCATTTCGGTTCTCCTAGTAATATGCCTGGGTCAACCTGACATCAAACTAATTGGTTGCTCTTCATATTAAATTGGATAGTTTTTGACCCTTTAATAAGTTTTGCGTTGATTTAATTGAATTTCTAAAATCAAATCAATGTTTTTTTTTTTTTTTTGATAAATTAGAAAAGATAATCATAGCATACGTCTTATCAAACTACACATGGGGGCTTTCAAAAGTTGACAACCAATATCCTGGACATGGTTTGAAGAGGGATAATATAAGGGTCGTTTCTTGACTTTTCCTATCCAAGTGCAATCTCTTTTTATCTCATATTCTTTTTTTATTTTTTTATTTTAGTCAAGAGGATATATAGATAGATCTTTTGATTTAAAAAAGAAAGAAAAAAAGATGAGCGATTGTAATCATTCACCCTCATAAAATGGACTTAAAATGACGCCTTGGGGAATACCTGCATTTCTGAAGATCTGATTATTCATAAACTGGCTATAATAAATATATCAATGAGGAGATCTGAAAAGTCAATGTAAGAGGAGCCAAGTCCTCCCCAACCCCATATTAGACTAAAATAATCCTTCCTTCCTTGAATACAATAATATTAAAAATTGCATTTAGTTGTTTTTCATTATTAAAATTATCAATAAATATTAGAAATATTGATCCAGATTTGTTTTTAATTTTATTTTAGTTTCACAGAGATAAATATTTCCACTATCCTTACAGAATATTCTATGAACAACCCTTTGGCTTTCTACAAATATTGTAGTATCTTTATTATTATGAAAAATGCTAGGGTTTTAAAAAATGTATTCTAATAAATTTCTACAAATAAAGTAAAATACAATAATATATATTTTTTATTTATACCTTGAGGAGGGGCCTGAACTTTCTTCAGATAAAATTATGCTATGGTGTCCAATTCAGAAATATATATTAAAATATCGTCTTTTAGATAAGAATTCGCTTTTAATTTTGCAATTAAGATAATTTTATTATATAGATCTATAAAAGTTTTTTGGTAATAAAGAAACCACCTGACGCTATAAATCAAACTCACTTTAATTGCTTTTATATACTACGTATATGTATAATTAAAAAAAGTTTTATTAAACTCTTTTTTTTTATTTGTTTTAATTATATATTAGTCCTATATTTAAACAAATTTATCATCTGATACCTTTTAGAGTTTAAAAGAGTAGGCTTTCTCTTCAGTATGAGTAATGTACTTATATTTCAAAAACTCCAATTCTCAATTAATCTTAGTTGAGACATGTCTAGCTACATTCAAACAAGATGCCTTAGAATTGAAACTCTTACCGTTATCCTTATTAAATGCACAATATTTTCGTTTTAACTATTTGCATAAAATCGTCCACTTATTCTATAGTCTTCTTCAGTACAATTTAAATACAAATAATAAAGAAACAAGAGATCTACAATTTGATCATTTCAAATTTTTTATCTGAATTCAAGACAACGGTGACCGAAACGTTGAATTTCATTCAATTTTATTCCAGAGTAAAACCTAAAATATTGTGTATTTAATATATTTTTATTTATTTAATAAATTTCATATTTATATACGGTTTTATGATGTTACGTTAAACAACAAACAGTGAGAGCCTCGTTTAGGTGTTCTTTTTTTTTAACTGTGATATAACTGTGATAAACTCAATCGGAGTTTAAGTTATTCATTTTAATAAAATCAAAATTATTTTGTAAAAAATTTGTATTTATATTATTAAATAGCATTTACCCCGGCACTTTGGAACAGTGACAAGAAATAAATTAATATTGAAGTAGCTTCTTAAGGTACTATTTTAAGCCCATTAATATTGTTTTCAGAATCATTATCCTCTTCCCGCGCTCTGAGTAATAAAATATTTGACTATAGATGGAGTAAATAAACATAAATTATCTTAATTTTTATATGGTCTCCGATATTAAATAGAAAAAAAAAATTAATTTTAATTTAGCATAAAAATAATAAAGAATCATTTCTGAATGAAATGAAAAATTGTCTTTTTTTTAAATTTTCGTAAATACGAGTATAAAGAATAAAAATTTTTCAGGGAACACTTTTAAGCTCATATCTATTTAAGGATGAAATATCTATATATTTTGTTTTTGAGATCACATTTCTTTAGAGAATTGTTTTTCTGTCTAAATAAAATAAAATTTGATAAGACCTATCTATTCTATCACTCTATCTTATCCATTAGTGATCGGATAACAACACGAGGAGAAATAAAAAATCTCTCACTCTTGGTGAATGTGTTTAGAGAGATCTCTCTCTGGTATTTGAGGACAATCACCCTCTTTTTTTTAAAGGGAGATAAACTCATATAAAAAATTCTCTCTCACTTTATTTTCTGATTAAATCGATTTATCTTTTATTTTTATTTATATGTACTAAAAGAGATTGAAAAAAATAGGAAAAATTGCAATTCCAAGGTAAATATTTTTCTATTTATATAATTGATCAAAAGTTTCCTTTCTCTCCCTATAACAATAAAAAAATTTATTATTTACAAATAAAGGATATAAGTTATGACGGTTGTTATTTTATTTGTATCTTTATCATTAGTTAAGTGAAATTATAAATAATATAGATGTGAGAAATAAAAACCAGCTGGTTCTTATTTCTGACCTCTCCAGCATTAATAAAAAAAAGTTTTAATAAATATATCGTCTGCATTCATTAAAAAAAATATATAAAATCATATATTGTTTCTATTATTACCAATAAATATTATAATTTGATTTATTAATTTAAAAAAAAATATTATTTTGATTAAATTAAAATAATTATTTTTAGCGTAATATATAAAAAAAGTTATAGGCATATTTTATTTTATTTTTAATAATAATAAAATTTTTTATATAATAAATAAAATACGGTCTTTTAGGTTTTTAAATATAAAAAAAAGGTCTGGCCACAGATGCCGAAAAATTGGAATACCTGGACAAGAGTCTTCGAAATGTCAAGTGCAACCTCCAAGTCTTTGTTCCAGAGGTGTGTGATCCAGCCTAAAATGTCGCCAGTTGAGCGACTTTTCCTGAAGCCATATTGCCTATCATTTAGAAGGCCACAGTGTTCCAAGTGGGCCAAGATTTGGAGGTTCAGGGATTTTTCTAAATTCTTCGAAATAAACAAATTGAACGCCAAGATCAAAGACCAATATAAAAAGAGTATTCATATTAGAAGTGTTACGAAACTTTGTGAGGGGGATTGAATAAAACTTACAAAATAAATATTTAAATTACATTTTCAATAAAAAATAATTTATTATATATTCAGGCAATTTATTAAAAATATCTAGAGTGGTTTAGGAGAAAAATCAGAAAAAAAGCTAAAAACATATACAAGAGTAAAGTGAGCGCAAACAAGTGATAACGATTAGAACATTTCAAAGAACGTCTAAAAAATAAGTGATATATGAATTTTAATCAAAATCGTTAAATTGAATTTTGAGAAAATGGAAAAAATGAAAATTTTTTTTAAAAGTTTTTTTTAAATTTATAAGAAAAGTACTAATTGCTTAGTTTGTTAGCACACAAGCAGATAAATAGATAAATAGATAAGATTTTAGGTTACGGGAACTTCAAAACGTGATTTTCGCTGAAATTTTGACATAATAAATAGGGTAGATGTATTTATGAATCATTTTCCACGAAAATGAGATTTTAAGAATTCCGTAGAGAAGATAGAAGAGTTGTTAAATATTGTTTTAATAAATGAGATTTAGTTGCCCATTTTTATTTTTTTTAATTATTTTATTTCTGGAAAAAAATTGGTGGTACCAGTAATTAGCTGTTGTTGATATACTAAACCGATATACAATCAGAAAGAAAAAAAATGTCAACACAAAAAACCTGATGTGATAGCACCTCCTATTTCTCTTGCCTAAGTAGGTAGAGAAAGTTATGTGATGTGTGTTTCACATCAGATTTTTTGTGTCTTGTCAATTAAAATAAATAAATTGTAATTGAAGCTTTCCTAGTTATCATCATTAATAGATAAACAAAATGTTCGTTTTAACTTTGATTTCAATCTTTTTTTAATTAATTAATTTAATAAATAAATAAATACTTAATTAAGATTTTACTTTTTAAAAATTAAATTATTTTAATAGCTAATAAAATTTGAATTATAGATCTAATTAGTAATTAGTTTTATTTACTTAACCTTAATTGAGAGAGATGCATAAAATTTATTTTACGAGTTAATAAAAATGTCGTAATATTTCTCACCTAAATATGTGTTGTTGTTGTTGTTGTTTGTTCTTTGTTGTCACTAAATAGATAAAGACGATGAAAGGTTTAAGTGAAATGAATAACGTTTTCTAACAGTTCCCCCCATGGGGAAAGAGAGAAAGGGTTTCCCGGATATCCTTAGGGATATATATATTTCGGCATACAAATAGTTTGTACTAATTAGTTTACATGGTTAGTTTAATTTTTTTTTTTTTTCTTCTTTTATAAAATTATTCTGAATACAAATATCAAATTAAACGGCTCATAAAACAAGGGTTGAGTCTGTCAACTGGAATATTTTTATTTTATTTATTCATTTGAGATGCATCTATTTATTTATTTATCCTTTGTTTTTTGTTAAAAATTCTGAATAACAATTTTTTTTTTTTCCAATTTAGATAATAAACCTTTGAAAAAAAAGGTCGAAATTTATATATTATATATATTTATATAAATTTACAGTCTTAACAAACACACATTAAAGAGATAAGAAGGCAAAAAAGAAGCCCTTGAAGAAAAGGCGACATTTCGGACAAAATTTTATTATCACTTATTGGCTACTTGTGGTCAGGCACAAAGATGTCATGATGTAACAATGTATGTTACTATAATATATAATAATACGTTTTTTTGTTTTTGAAAAAGACACTATTTTTCGACTTTTTTAACTCAAAGGGCCTCAGAACGTGTATTTCCATTCAAATCTGGACGTCGATTTTTTTATTTTTTTTTGGGATCGCGATACTTTCTCACTACAAATTTCATATATAGATAAGAGAAAGTAAAATACTGCGGGTTCCGAACTCGTGCCTTCGAATTTCTGCCCCGATGCTCTACTCATTAACCTAGCTACGAATCCATGTTTATATTGACCTCTTGTTAGCTTAATGGATAAAGTGCTGAAGCAGCGAGAATTTTGTTTAGCCACACTAAAATAGATTCTTAATTCTTTATGTCAATTTCAGAGAAAACACTAAATTCATATATTTGTCCTGAGTAATTTTTTTTATTATAAATAAATTATATATGAATTGGATGGGCAAGAGAGAACGCAATGGCATGTAGGCATGATGTGCGAAACTTGAAATAAAAATTCGTTAATCCTGATATTTCTATTCGCATTCAATATATAATTAAAATACGAAATTTCTATTTGACAAAGGTTGCGTGTGGTTGACTTGCTTGCTTTTCCCTGTTCGCAAAGGGATATTAGACTAGAAATGTAATCCCAATTAAAATCATTTCGACAATAAACAATACAAATTTAAACGATTTAGTATCTAAACATACACACATTTCTACGTATATTATATTGAGTGTAAACTTTAAATGGATTTATAAAACGAAGATTTCAAATTAATGGTTTATGAAATAATAAATAAAAAAATGGTCATTTTAAATTCATATCATAAAAACAATCTGCATCCATTCGAAATCATGTTCAATCAAAAATAAAAGTAAATTAATCACTTTATTTGTAATTAAAATTGTTTTATCAATTAACAATGAAAAAATATAATAATCTTGATTAGAGAGAACAACACAAATCAAGTAATTTTTTTTTTTAATCTAATGCTACAAGCAAATCTATTTTTTTTTTTCTCTCCGTAGAAAAAGACAAAAATTGTTGGTAGATAGCGAATAATGAAATGATTCTAAAAAAAAAATGAGGGGAATTGTTTAACAAACAACTTGGACACGTGAGAGTTGAAGTTCTATTGTCACAAAATAAGACTTGATTGAAACAATATATCTTCTTCCCTTTATTCCTTTCATGAAAAAATACGTGATCGAATATAAATAAATTTATATTTAAAAAAAAAAATACTGAAAATTCTGAAAGAAAAAGGAACAAATATTTTTCAAAATGTTAATATTAATCAGGGAAGTCAAGATCAACTTATTCAACTGCAACTACAAAAATTTCTATTAAAAAAACATTTGAAGATGGGGAGTAGTTTTTTAAATTTTATTTACTCTTCTCGGAATCTAAGAACATTTAGAGTTTATAATTTTTCAAATATACCATTAAATAATAAATTATCGGCGGGGAGCAGTTAAACAAACGAAACATATTGTTATTATTCCCTCGACTTTTTCGTATACACATATATATAGGTAAGTTACCACGATTTTTAAACCAAGGTTTCCGTTCCACTTCCGGTTTCCAAAAATAAGTCTAAAGTGGAGAGAGAGTTGAGAGAGTGTCCAATTTATGAATTTTAAACAAAATTGTTGGAACAAATTTTGAGTAAATAGAAAAAAGTATGGTACTTTTTAGTCGATTTTATTTAAAAGCTTCGAGGTGCAAGCCATGAGGGTCTCTTGCTTAAATATAAAATCTCAGTCTCGAACGTTTTTTCGATTTTGAGAAAAATTGTACACATATAGTCACACCACCAGATTATTTTATGAGACCCATTTTTTTAGACTCAGGTGATCTCAAAACGTGTCATCATCATCAAGCAGCCTCTTTCGTCCGTTGTTGGACATAGGCCTCCCTTAGACGCCTCCATTCTTCGCGGTCTTGCGCTTTGTTCATCCAATTGTGAACGACTCTCTTTAGGTCATCCGACCACTTAGTTGGAGGGCGACCTCTGTCTGCTTCGATAAGCCTCGTGCCCGGTTCTAGAAACGTGGTTCTCAAAATGTGTATTTCCGTTTAAATCTCACAACGATTTTTTGGCGATCACAATATTTTTTCACTATATATTACATATATAGAAGAAATTAAGAGAAGATAAAATCAAAAAATTAAAAATTAAATAAAAATAAATCATATCAAAAATCAAAACTCTGATGCAAGGCAAGAGTTTTGTCCATACTTCAGAATACAAAGACAACATTACTTGCAATAACAAAAGAAAGTAAAAAGCTAAGTAAGGTGATGCATGAAATTAGTTACAAAAGAATTTTTTAAATTTTACTTATTTCGGCATTAATATTGATTACGAGTGCAGTTTATATCAGAGAGAAGTGCGAGAGAGATTTAGGAGCAATTGAAAAAAGCCGAAGAGACGTTTATTTATTTATTCCTCCATCATCACACTAGGAGTAATTATTCTCCAAAGTTGTCATAAAGAATCTTATATGATAAACAACAATGCATATACTCGTATATAATTTTATATTACAAAGAGTGTCTTGTGCCAACATTAGAGTCTATTTGAAGAATGATTAGCATTTTTTAATCAACAAATAAATCACATTTGTTTAAATTAATATAAAAATACATTAATATTTTTAAATACGGGAAATTTGGGATTTCTTTTTGTCTTTATTTTAACACAATATATGAAAATATTTTGTTATTTTTATAAAATGTCTCCTCTAAATTAGTTTTATTACCATAACAATAGATTTTTTAATTTGCATATATAGATAAAATAAAAAAAAATTTGCCATTTGGTCGAAAAATGGGAAAGTAGAAAATAGATATTCATATAACATATATTAAAGGTCTCAATCCATTATGGCGTCATATATTGTCTGAAACGTCTCCTTTCAACTTTGGCATCCCTAGGTTTTGTTTTATTGCTGCAATTTAACTTACCTCATCAAACTTCAAGCAACAACTTGCTTCTAAACAATATATAATAATAATATAAAAGGGATTATTTATTTATAAAGAAAAGTTGAAAAGTGAGAGATATTTATGAAAGAATACCAGAAAATCTCTCGTTCGATGATTACAAATAATCACTTTTATTATCCTATAAAAATTTTAAATTTTATACGGATAAACACACTAAAATCAAAGCAAAATTATACTATACTGGAAATTCTGGCATTTCTTCTTATCAACAAAATTATATTTTCATATGAGTAAGATTTAAGAGCGCAGAAAGATTTAATTTCTTTTAGATTTAGATAAGGAAATAAAATCCCCAAGAGAGAATAGCTGACATAATTATTACTATTATTCCTATTACAATAGGAAAGATAATTAAAAAAAAAAAAAGCATTTAAATGAAGGTTTGTGTAACTCGAGAAAAGTTGGAATAAATATGAAGTTTTTTTTTTTTTTTTTTCAAATTAGATTCAATGCACGTTTTTTTTTTTTTTTTTTTTAAGAATTATTATCAGGTAACTTAGAAATAATTTCCATTTTATTATATTTAAGATAAAAAGACGTTGAAAATATAGATCTTAATGGAGGAGTTCCCCAAGGTTCTATTATAAGCTGTGCATGTAATAAGTTGTTTCAAAAAATTTGGGAATTTTACTTTCTTATACATAGTAAAAGGAAAGTATTGTAATGGTCCAAAAATTCAACCTTTAGATTTTGAGTGTTCTTGACTTTTTGACTTCTCTGAGTCCGCAAATATCAATTATGTTCGATAGCACTACATAACTTGAGCACGCAACTGGATTTGATACTTTACTTGAAACGTTTTTCTAAAAATCCCGGTAACTCAAATATGATTCCACTGATAAGAGTAAAATGTTGTATACATATATTATATAAAAGTACCAGGAGTCCGAGCATCGCTAGGTTTATTTTAATGGTCAAGAAGGGTCAAAGCTTTCAAAGATAGGACCTCTGCTAATAAACATAAGACCTAAAGATAAGATCATTCGTAAAAAATAGTCTCTATCAAATAGATAGAATAAAATATTTTTTCCCAAAGATGATAAAAACAACAAAATAACAAAAAAGGTAAATGTTCTCAAAATATGGCACCTTTCATCTCATGTCAAACATGCTCAGACGAAATGTCAACATAAACATGGTATATTAAGAGAGTTTAGCAAGAAGGGGGGGGGGGGAACAAAACTTATAAAATAAATATTACTTATTTAGTATGTATTTTTAACCTTTAAAATTTTTTCTCACATGTGGTGAGTTCATCTCCGGCAACCACGACTTGTCCGAGCTAAGAATGTTTTTTTTTTTTCAAGATTTTTATGTTAATCTTGGAGTAGAATAGTGAGGTCAAATCGAGAGTTAACGAAGTTTTGAACTCAGAATCTCAAGCATTTTTTTAAGCTAATCTTGATCATTTTAATCTCATCGAATAAAGTTTCTTATTTTCGTAGAAGCGTAGCCAGAATTTTTATTTGGGAGGGGGGGGACACTAAAATTTTTTTGCAGGTGTTTATTATCTAAAATTGTATTTAGTATTTTTTCATCTTTTTTTTTTATTTCCCTTTGGAGGAAGAATCCCACTATTTGCTTGCCCAGACCACATGATCACTGTTTTAAATTTATTCATCATTTTTTCACCGACTATCGATATATGTATTAAACACGTGCATATCATCATTAAACAATTCATTCAGAAGATTTGAATTGAAGACGATTTTTTTTTTATTTTAAACATTTCTATTTATTATTTTTTTACGCATATATTTTAATCAAAGAAATTTCACTTTGATTATTCAACCGACATTAAAAACATCATCTTTTATATTTTTTACAATTAATTTCTTTTTTTTATTAAACATGCCATTATATATAGAATATATATAGAAGATGTTAACCAAAAACTCCCTAATTTAATATTTTTATTGGGAACGTGGTTTTTACAGTTTTGTTTTTACAGATTTGTTTTTGTTTCCAATATATAGGTACTTGGACGACAAATAAAAATAAAAACTTTATTTCCCATACTGAACAAGACAAGGAAAAGAAGACTAGACTAGACTAGAGTTTTATTAAATAGTATGGATGTGAAAGGACCATTCTCTATTTAAATCAAAAGTGGTATTTGTTTAGATATTATAAATTGTGGAAATTTCGCAAAAAATAAAAAATGATAAATATCAGAAGAATCATTGAAAATATCAATAGGAAAAAGACCGAAGATCAAAAAATATCAGATGTCCACTGATGAGCATAAATGTGCATAGAGCCTCTATCGTGAACAAATGGGACATTTTACGTTGCCAAGTACTTCCACCTCTCAGTTTGACACAAATACAGCGCCATCGCTTCGTCGTAATTTTGATAGTAAAAAAGTTCATATTTAAAATTAAAATCCTTTTGTTTTAAATGAAAAGATCTCTAACCTTGAGTGCAACTTCTTAAATGTCATATAAGATAATCTCTCAAATTTATTGAAACAAGTCATACCATGAAGAGAGTAGAATAGAACCTCGTGGAACCCCTTTTAACATTTCTCTTTTAAATAATAATAAAATAGATATTATTAATTTTTCATTGTCATCTGGTAATTATTCTTTAAGAAAAAAAAAGGTTTGGTCTTTGTGAACATTGGGAACATTATAGTAGAACTAAAAACTCAACAAAATGCAATAGATGTAGAAAATGGCGTTTCTTCTTAAATTGTTAGAAATCAAAGCAAAAATAATTTCAAGAGAAGACTGCTGAAAGAGGAACCATTCCTCCTTTGTAAAAGAAAAGCATAAAATAAATAAATAAACAAATAGACAGTGTTATTTATTATTTTGTCTTATGGACATTTCATGCCTGAAGAATGGATGTATTCTATATATTATCATTACTTTCATCTTGATTCTGTTATGAATGCCACGCCCTGAACTCGCCCTGTGACCCCTAAAACCCTCACTCCCTCTCTCACCTCACTGACCTTTTTAATAATTTTCACAATTTTTTTTAAGCCTCGCCATTAAAAATTCTTTAATAATAAACAACTCACAATTAAAATTTAATAACTTTATTAAAAAAAAAACACACAACTGTCAAAAGATCGTTTAAGTATTACGTCATTCTTTAAAAAATTCTTGTTTATATCACACTCAGGGGTTCACACAAGGAAGAGCCTTTTCCACCCTCTCTTTTCCCTCATCATGGAGAAAAAAAAGAGAATGGTTTCGTTTAAATGAATCAGTCATTTTGAAAATGGGTTAACTCCACTTTTTTCATAATTTTTGTTTTCCAAGGTCCCCACTCATTCATATGTAAATACAGAGGAGACATTGGGAATGTCATATTCAATGAGTGGCCCAGAATTAACTACATTAACAACTGAAGAATTTTAGCTGCTAGAATTTAATTTTAATATTTGAAGGCAGCCAAATAAAATAAGGAAAATATTTTTTATAAAATTGTACTTTAATAAATAGAAATGTCGATGTTTCGACTGTCTCTTCCGATCTTCTTTTATAAATAAAATTTCGATATATTCTCGGCATCTCCCAGTGTGTTTAAACAATCATGCATGCCCTCTACATGGTTGGTCTCTTGCTTGAAAGAGAATAATCCATCCCCCATTTACTTTTAATGTTTGACATATTTTGGCTCAAATAAAATAAGTG
>JAAAKE020097289.1:0-19233 GCA_010014785.2 Anisolabis maritima
TGTATTATGTAATTTATAAATTTGTATTTGTGTTTGATTGGACCTAGCCAACGAGGACTTGTGCCTCTAAGCAGGTCTTAAATAAATTTATTTATTTATTTTATTTATTTATTTAAATGATATATAATATATTTATTTACGATGATGGTGATGGTCGAGGTATATTTATTTACATCAATTGGTCCAATTCAAAAACAATAAATAATGTTATGAGATATGGAAATTACAAGGTTGGGAGAAACTTTTACCTCTTGCATTAGAAGAAACATCGTGAGCTGTTTAAATGTAAAGTCAGACAAGTATTTTTTTAAGTATTTTTCCGCATCAAAGGCTATTTAGAGTCTGCCCTTATTTATTTATATTAACTGGTAACTAATATAATTTAAATAAATTTTAGCCCTGTCCCTTGGTGCAGAGCTAGAGGTCTAGCTTCACGTACCAAAGGTCAGAGGTTCGCTTCCCGTCCTGAGCGACAAAAATGTATTTAAATTATATTGGCTATCAATTAATTTAATTAAATAAGAACGGAGTCTAAATGGCCTCAGATGCCAAAAAGGACTTAAAAAAAAAATAAATAAATTTTATCTAGGGAAGCGAACTCACTGACCTTTGGACTTCACAGAAGGTAACACCTCTATTTCTGCACCAAGGGCCGGGGAATTTATTTATTATTATTTACTTATTTAACTTTTTATTTCTGGCTTCGTCCAAAGCCATTTAGATCCATAGAATTTTATTTATTAAATATTATAAATTATTAACATTTTTTACTTATTAGTATGTCATCTTTTACAGATTTTTTATTAGAAAATTCCTGTAGTAACTACATAATTTTAGCCGGTCCGCGGACAACAGTTTGTAGAACACCGCTCTATAGATAAGATTAGTTACACTTGGAGTCCTAGCGAGCTAGGAATAAATATGCAAGAGGAATTCAGGAACGAGTTGAGTTGCCTCTACGGCCAGGCAGTGTTTGAGATGTATATGTATATCTCTATGCTCAAATATAAATAAATAACGGCCCAATTAATTGAATTTCCATATTTTCTTCGAACATCTAAATTTTTTGTTTGTAGATACTTCATCATAATCAATTATCCTTAAATTATAGGACTAGGAAAAGAACTTAACCTTATTTAAAGTTTCGATAAACAATCCTTAATGAGATATGGGTGATGATCAATTAAGCATGATAAATTATGTGGTATTTACATTCATCCGAAGTTTATAAATGGATCTAATTTGGCAAATTGACAAGATAAAGGATCTTTGTTCTGATGTGTATTTAATTAATCTATCTCACCATTTGTGCTTGTATCTTGAGATTAACATCTATGATGTACATTTTGATGTTTCGACATTAAAGACGAGAGAATATGGAAGACTTTACTAATTGATATTAGTATTAAAAGGAAAGTATAATGACTAAGACAAATTACTTACCCACTTTAGTAAATTAGTAAAATTTTTAGCTTATTTTGATATATTAAGAATATTAAGTTTATGACTGTAAAATACGTAAAAAGACATGTAACTAAATTGTTTCTTCAAAGGAAGTCATAATTCAAATTTCTTTTGTTTGTGACAATATAAAAAATGTGCGTAATAATAATCTGCATAGAAAATATTTTTTTTATCGAGGGTCATATTGACATTAACGCAAAATTATATTACTGCTTGACGATAATCGTCCAAATTTATTAGTATATAAATTATAAATACATTTTATTGTATAGAAATCGTATTCGCCAACCGGTGGTCCGTACGGCCTTCTTAAAATTTAAAGGAGTCAAGAATCCATAAATTACTTATACTATATAATATATATTATTATATATTGATACAAGCAACAACAACCTGAGCCGGCCCTGGGGTTTTTAGCGCTCTAGGCGAATTTCAAGTTCAGTGCCCTTTTGCAAAAAAATCATAATTTTATGTTATCATCACATTTATATTTTTCTCTCTAAGTTCCTCTAAGTTAGAGGATGTATGTATGGAGCTAATTATATAGATTTAAATTTCATTTTTAATCAAACCAAAATAGTCTCGAAGATTAAAAAAAAAAAATTAATTTAAAAAAGAAAAAGGTCAAACGATTTAAATAAAATTCAAGTTTTCTCTCTACGATGACGAATGTTTATTATCTTATACCCAATTTTTTTCCTTTTTTTTTTTTTTGGAATAAATCCGCTTCCATTCATCGGGAATTGTCATGAAAATTGGTCCAGGGCTGAAGACAA
The DNA here is from genome assembly GCA_010014785.2 of Anisolabis maritima. NCBI lineage: Eukaryota > Metazoa > Arthropoda > Insecta > Dermaptera > Anisolabididae > Anisolabis > Anisolabis maritima. Next base: position 2,241 of record JAAAKE020097289.1, read on the forward strand.
ATATTTTAGGTATTGTTACTGAGTTTCCAGCAAATGTTGAGAAAATTGTAATGCTTGATAAATCTTGAAGGACCTTATTAAATATTATTATATTTAAACAAATGAAGAGCAATAAAAATAGAGAGAAAAAACTCTGAGGAGAATCGATTTCACAGACAGTCTCTTGTTTGTTTGTTTTTTTTTTTTTTATCCAGGCATTGGATAAAGTATCAAAAATGGGAATAGAATCCATTAAAAAAAAAAAATTCACGACATTTAATCAGGAATTTATATAAAATATGAGAAAGTAAATACAAAATATTTTGGAGAAAAAAAATTAAGCTGATATCGGTTTTCCTTTTTTTTTATAATCCAAACGGAATGCGGTTACATAAATGATCATTTCATTTTGTGTATTTATATTAAAATAATAATAACAATAAGCAAAAAAAAAAATTCCAGAATTAAAACCTTTTGCAATAAACAGAAGTTAACTTTTCTCTCCGAGCATAGATCGGTTTCCTTTGATCGTTGAAAATGTGTGTACTTTCATTTAACCATCCGACCTTTGGATGTTTGTAAAGTTTTCTGTGAGTGAGGAAGTGTGTCTACAAGCGAGCCTGTGTGCGTGTATGTGATTTCAGGAAGAACAAACTTTAACTCCAAACTCTGTTCTCTCTTCTACTTTCCCATTGATGATAATCATTGACCATTTAAACATATATTAAACACTTTGATAGTTTCACAATATTAAATAAATTATTTACTTATTAAAACAGCGTTTTGCCCCCCATCCCGTGATCGAGAGGTTATAACTATTGACATTGTCAATATTTATAGCCTTAAAGTCAAGAGGTGTGGGTTCGGATCTCAGGCAGTCCGATAAAAAATTTATTTAAACCAATTGATATAAATAAATATCCATGGGTAACAAGTATCGTATATAATTTAATTGTGTTTGTTTCAAGCCTCTCATGCCGAAAAGAAAAAACAACGTTTTGCCGAATCTCCTCTGGATAAATCTTTTAATCAAAAGAATGTTAAAAATAATAAATTTCGGTTTGAATTTTATTAAGCCAAAGAGTGTGGTGTTTTTGATAATTACAGGAATATCTTGCATAACGGGGTTAAAATGTCCGCACTATCTAGAATCGCGTTGTTGAGTTCTATTTACAATGTATTTAAATTGAACATTCATAAGCTGAGAGAGTCTTTTATTGATTTATTTTTCTTTCATTTATCGATATATATATAAAAAATAAAGTGAGAAATTATTGCGATTTTTATTTATTCTCCCTGGCCTTATTTAGCCATAGGGTATAAAAATAATAAAAATTTTTTTTTGTTTTATATAAAATAAATATTTTACAAATAAATATATGGCTTTTATTTGGTAATTTTTAAAAAATTGAATTTGCAAACCAATTAAAATTGTGCAATAATAAATACTGTGTAGAATCAAAACCATTGTTCTCGAATCCGAGCTAGGCACGTTACACCATTATTTATACCAACGTAATCTATCCTCTCTTCTGTGTCAACTGTTTGGACTGTGGTTTCATTGCGATCTGTGTAATGGAATGTTTTTTTTTTAATTTTTTTGGCATCTAACTCCATCTATATTTATCTAAATTAATTGGTAACATTTAAATAAATTTTAGCAGTCAGGTCGGGAAACAATCATCTTAGATCATGAACCAAGGCTTTTGCTTTAAGGACAGGTCCAATTTTAAATAAAATGTCTTCCCTTATATCGATGTTAATTCAGCTTTTGGAGGGATATATATTTGTTTATAAGATTTTATTTTGATTTATCGAATGGCTATTTTTATAAAGAGCTGACAAAATGCATCGACATTTTCATAAGAGCCGCATCAACGTTTCATAGGGACACTAAAAAACCTCGATGTCTTTATATGAGACAAAATGCACATCACAAGTTTATCACTATACATTTCATATATAGATACTCGAAAGTAAAAAAGAATAGTTATTAACTTCTTTTTTTTAAGTCTTTTTCGGCATCTCATACCATATTTATTTAAATCAAATGGTAGCCAATAAAATTTAAATAAATAAAGTCCTCTACCTCTGAGGGTCACGTTTTATTGAATTCTTTGTAGGATTCGATCAGTTGCTTTGAAATAAATAATAGATTTAAAGGAAAATTATTATTTTTTCCAGATTATAACTTTGATAGTGAAATCTTTTATAAAAACTTTATAGACATATTGTTTAAATAATTTCTTTATTTATCAAATAAATTAATAAATATTAAAAAAAAAATTACTTTGAAATTCAAAACATGAAATGAGAAAACAAATGTATTTATTATGCTAAATATCACTATCTTTTAAGCACATACACAAGTATTCACCCCCTCTCCCAGTCTGTCAATGCAAATGCATTTAAAAATAGTCCAAAGTGATTAACCCAGATATTGATATCGTAATCCCCTCATATTTAATTCCCGTGTGTGTCTTTGTGTATGGCACGATGAAATTACAATTGGAGGGCGGTTCTCTAATGCGTTAGTCGTGTTTAAGGGCTGAGGGTTCGTTGCACTTGCATTTAGTATAGTTGACAAATTTTCCATTGGATTATCAAACTTGTTGGCGAGCACTCAACGAGTGGATAATTATAAAAGAGGCTAATTAACATTAAACTATCTCATCGTGAATAATTAAAATTAATAAAATATAACCCCTAGGTCGATCAGATTACACATTTTTCGTCTAATTAATATAAACAAAAAATAAATCGTTTCGTAAATATGATGGATGATGCTTAAGTTTGTATTTATTATTTTCCGGAAGGAAAACAAATGAAAACCTCTCCCCATGATAGATATATTAAAGGTGATGTAGCGACCTATTATTTTTTATAATAAAGTTAAAAAAAATGGTATCTTTTTATCCAATATATATTTTTTGAAGTATTTCCTCAAAAAAATATTAATTATTTTGGATAGAATCTTAAAGGCGTGACTTAATAAATAATCAGAAAATTTTTTTAAAAAGTCATGAGAAACAAAATGTAAAATGAAAAATATTTATTTAATTTATTTAATAAGATATTATTTAAATTATCATTTTCCAAACCAAATAAATTTCCTTTATCGATAAACTAATCTCACTATTCTTCTTTTCGTTTTTCATCAACTTTATTAATCCCTCAGGTTGATTACCAATTAATAGAAATAAATAAGGACGGAGTCTAAATGGTCTCAGATGCCGAAAGACTTTTAAAAAAAATCCCTCATTGTTAGAGTTTTTTAATTTTTAATTTAATGAGTCCCAATGGAAAGAGAAAGCAAATAACTTTGGGTTTAAGAGAACAGGTCGAGAAATAGAAATAATATTTACTATTTAAAGTGGTCTTTAAGATTTAAAATAAATTATTTTGCTTCCTAATGAGTAATTAATAGATCTATAGAGCTGAGATAGTGCTTCATGTCGATGATTTGCTTCTTGCAAACGACAAAATTTATTTACATTATATTAATTACTAATTAATTTAAATAAATGTGGTGCCGACAGAGCGCATGCGCAAAATTATCATGTATAATTTAATCTAAAAGTTGAGAAGGCAGTGGCTAAGACGGTAAGCTGAGGATTACGAATCTAGCATATAGAAAATAGCTCGGTTCGAGACGGCTTGCTGCAAAAAAATTATTTCCAACTTTACCAGAAGTCTCCCCTGGAGTAGGAAAGTGGGAGATAATCTCACCCCCAGAAACCCAAGTGGTGTCACAATGGGCCATTACTGGCCTAAGTGAGTCTCCCTAATGGAGAACGGCAGTCACCTAAACCTAATCTAAAAGTTTGTATCAACAAATGTCAGCCATCTTCGAAAAAAAAAACCTCTTTTGAATATGCCTTTGCTGTAAGGAAGGAATAGAGATAACTTTTGAGAGCTCTCTTTGTCAGTGTGACATAATGGTGAGCTTTCTAGTTTTGTTAGTAGAATTCAGAGATTTCAAAATTAGCAGCTCGTGATTTTTATTCAAATTAGCTTTATAATAAAAAACCATTTCCAAAAAAGTATTACCATTCTCACTCTCCCTTCACTTATAAGATTACTAAATAATAAACTATATAAAAATAATAAAAATTAAAATAATAATTATTCCCGTGTCGTCAGTTAGCTAAAAAAGACGCCTTTGATAATTTTTCATAATTATTATATAAAAGAAAGCGACTTGTGACATTTCACCTCTACGGTTTAAATTAAATTTTTTTAAAAGCAAGAAGAGTAAAGATTAATTACTAATGATTTAAAGTCTTTCCTAATTAACAAGAATTAATTTAATTTCAAATCCTTTATTCATAACTACATGTATACATTTACAGTACATTTTTGAGTATTAATATAATATAACATGATACATGGTTTGTATAGTGATTAACCCACCGCACATTTCACATTCTATCGGTTCTTGTCTTTTAAATATCCTTACCTATTATGCATAATGTTTCATTTAACAAGGAAAAATTTAAAAACAAACCTTGCGCATTAATTAACAAGAATATTTCATTTGGACCCACCTATCGGTAACCCCGTTTATTTACCCGAGGTGCTTTCGTGTACGGTGACACCTACCTCAAACCCACCCGACCTCTGGCCAAAGCCTTAGGACGGGGTGTCGCAGCAATTCTCTCTCCTCGAAGAGTTGTTGCCTGAGGGCTCTATTATGGTGGGATCCAATCCATGGCATACTTGAGGATTTGTTTACATTAAATATTTTTATTTAATGAAAAAATCTCTCCTGCTCGGGATGCGAACACCGATCTCCTGTGCAGAACGGCAACACACTACTAATTGATTCACAGAGCCCTCATTAACAAGAATAATCCTTGGTCTCATTTATTTTAAAGATATACCAGCATCATTATCAGGATTTAATTTGAAATGTCAAAGCAACGAAACCACCGGTCATGGGAGGTTTTCGTAGAAATTACTCATATTGAGAAGACTAAAATAAATAGCTTATTAAAGATAAAGGATAAATAAATAACTACCTTATTATTTTCAAAATAAACTCATATATCAACAAGCCAAATTTTTTTCATTATTATCTGATTTGATCTCTTTTTTTCAATATGTGATTTTGGAAAATTTTAACCTCAATATTTTCTAGAGATTAGTTCCATATTTTCACCCAAGTTTTAAGGTTAGTGTGAAGAAAGATTGAATTTCCTGAAATGTCAGAAATGATAGTTGATATTCCATATACATAGAATAATATTTTTTAATTTTTAAAAAATTATAATAATTTGTTACTTAAAACTATATTTTCCATTGCTTGCTTAACTAAATTTTAAAATTTTTTTTTTAATTAAGAACACCTGTTATTAGTTTTCAGAATAATGTTGCCTAGAAATTTGGTTGCCTATTTTATTTGTATTTATTTTTATTTTAAATATTTCTTGCTCTAGTATGTCTCCAAACATTTTGTCCGTGGGCCAGAAACCAGGAATGGGACGAGGGCCGTATTTTTTTACATCAATCAAATTCCTTCCTCTGTCCCTGAGAACAGAGACAAAGTTTTTACTACGTTAAATAAGAGTCAGTGGTTCGCCTTCAGTCTTGAGCGCTAAAATTGAATTTTCATTGCCTATAATTAATTTAAATAAATATGGACATTTAAATAAGATTTTGAATTATTTCAATATTTAAACCTTTTTTTGAATTTTAATTTAAAGTCATTTTCGGCTGGTGAGGGCAATTTTTATAGATTTTTTCGGCAACTGAGGCCATTTAGACTCCGCACCTATTTATTTAAATTAATTGCTGTTGAGGGCATTTAAATGCCAAAATTCTAAGGATTTAAAAAACCAAATTCCTTTTTATGTTTTAAACTATTTATAGAATTTAGAATGTAAGTAATTGTAGTTTTAGATTTGTATCGGGTTTCAATCTAAGCTCCTACTCCGAACTTTAGTTGGTCCCTTGCTTTATTATAAAGACCCCATCATAGCTGATGTTTTAATGGATAAGAACAATGCGTAATGCAATATGCTAATGCTAATGCTAATGCTAGACTCAAATCCATCTAGTTATTTTAATATAATATATTTTTCATTTATTATCAAATGAAATAAAATGGGTAGGAAAAAAAAAGGTTTGTTGTTTTTGTATTTTTGCATCTAAAAAAATGATTTCCGATAAATATAAATTTAATTCAATTAAATACTTTATATTTGATAATAATAATTAATAAAATTAAATTAACGATATTATCGCCGTTTGTCCTCTTAATGCTTTCCATATCTGAACCTGGTTGATGACGTCGTTCACCAAACGAGTACAATTTCCATAAATGGCAAATCGAGATATGTCACAATAAAATTTCTTATCGAACAGTGTGGGTCGGAAATAGAGGCCAAAGGGCTGGAGTTGGGGGTTGTTTACCAATTTCCATCCATACAGGGTAGGGTTATTATTATTAGATCACTCACTCCATAAGATATGATATTAATTTTGAAGGAAGGGCAGGAGGGGCAATTAAATCACTTGATGATCAAAGCTAAACCGCTCAAAATAATAGCAGAAATATACAGGGAGTTTCTATTTTTAGATTTAATTTTTAACGATGTTAAATAATCACCCCTCCTTTTAATAAAAATAAATCTGCGCATATGCAAGGAAAATTTATTGAGTTTTTGTTGGATTCCTCTGCTTTAGGATATATGCCCTTTCTTATTGATGGTCAAATAGATTTTTTCAAGTAGAAAGATGAAATATACTGTATTTTTAAAATAACTTTTAATTAATGTATTTGAAAAGGGACTTACTCAAGACTTGCCTCCCCACTTTTAGAGAAATCGAATCGGGGAAGCCTGGGGCTGTGGGGCATTTTTTAGGTCTTAATTTTTTTTCGCTTTTTCTTTTTATTTTTTACTTCCTTGTATTCATAGTATAGGGAATGTATTGTAATCGTTCAAAAATTCTATCTTTTTGACTGTTCTTGGACATCCCTGAGTCCGAAAATATCAGTTTTCGAATTATGTCTGTATGCCTGTGTGTACGTTCGATAACAATATAACTCAAGCTTATTTTAATGTAGATCAACCAAATTGGATTCCTGGAAAATCGTAGATCTCTATCAACTTTTGGGCTACTTCCATCAATTGGAAGTGGTACTTTACCTGAAACATTTTTTTTTAAATCGTGTAAATTCAAATTGGATATTACTTAAACGAGTCAAATGTTGTATACATATATTATACCAAAATCAGAAAACACAGTTAAAATTTGGTCCACTTTCGGCAACCGGAAGTTTCATTACCTGAAATGTTTTTTTAAAAATTGTGATAATACCTATATATGTATACGAGAAAGTCGAGGGGAGTCGAATTTTTTTCATTTTAAATGGCTTTTTTTTGGGAGAGGGAAAACCAACAGCGTAAAACTTCACACTTAGATATGGTCTATATATAAAAACCAAACAAACAAGGTAGGAAGAGAATTCATTGGACAAAAATCACTCAAAAAAAGTGAAAAACTGTCTTTCTCTTTCTCTTGTAGAGAGAAAATACACCAATACAACTAATTTTTTATATTATAAACTCATTTATTTCACAAAATTTTGAATAAATAATGATTAAATCGAGAAATGATGGATTATAAATTTAGAGATGGGTGCTCAGTGTTCTCCCTTAATTTTGTTATCTACTCTCCACGTTTATTCTTAATTAATATTATATTAATAACCTCAGGTGCCAAAAGACAAAATTTTTTTTTATTAAATGAAAAAAATTAAAATTAGCTAATAACTTAACTATTCTATAGGCATATAAAAAAAAAAAGTATCTTTATTTATAATAGCTAACAAAAGTTTGACGAGAAAAAAATTGAATATTTTCCATATATATTTACTATCTGGTGGAATTGAATTTGAGTTTGAGTTTGCACTCGGCGGCACTATCTGATGCCTTGTCCATTGCAAAAGTCGGCTGCTGATGACTGATGTCTCATCATCCATCACTTTATTCAAATCTCTAACTCTCTCTCTCTCTCTCTTACAAACACCTCCCTACTCTCTCTGGTTCTGTCTCACTTTTTGGAGAATAACAGACAGATAGCAAGCAGCTAGCAAAAAAAGAATTGTCAACTTTCTAAAATTGATTTTTCAAATTGAAATCGTGACAATTCTTCGAATATTTTTATCCTTCTCATATAAAAATATAATTCTAAATTAAATACAAATCTATTTAAAAAATTATTCAATTTGATTTGTTTAATTTTTAGAATTGCTTCTGACCTGCCAGAGAAAATTTATTTAAATTATATTGGCTTCCAATTAATTTAAATATTGAATTATTTTAGTCATATGACCAGGGACTAAAAAAATTTTTTAGATTTAAATTGACGCCAAGGGAATTAAAGTTGAATTTATTTTTTAATTTTAAGTCATTTTCGGCTACTGAGTTATTATGACTACAAATATATATTTATTTGTAATTAGTGGCTTCCGGCGGGCGTTCCACAGTCTTGTTCCTCGGGGCCACCCATTCGGGGTTCGGTGCTGCTTGGCCTTGTTTGTCAACAGAGATCTTGGTAGTTGTTGTTCTTCCCTCCGGCTAGGCCCGCCGGTAAAGCAGAATTTAAAAAATATTTATTTCTTTGAGTCTTTATTATTTATCACGGAATGCCTTGCATGTTCCTTCTTTGAAACTGTCAGTGGGAAAAAGAACGGTCCGACTTATCACAGTGAATAAATATTAAACTTAGTTCGAGCAACTTGAACTCCTTAATTTTTTAGCTTTTTTTTGTGTAATTATTTTATAAAGTTTTATTAGGTATATGTCATGGAGTAAGAATGGTGCAGTTCTGATGCGAAGGTCATTGAATTAGGGCCATTATACATCCAATGACTAAATAAACACGATTTTTTAAATTTTAATATTTTTTTGTCTCTTTTGGCATCTGAGGCATCCGTTTTTATTTAGTTATATTAATTGGTAGCCATTATAATATAAATAAATTTTTAACGCTTAGGACGGGAAGCGAACCAAGGACCTTTGGTACGTGAGGCGAGACCTCTACCTCAGCACCAAACGACAGGACATTTTAATATTTAAATTTTACAAACCAAAGGATATGAAAAATAGGTCTGGATAATTTGCAATGTAATAAATTTATATATTTGTATTGTTTAAAGTCTATATGGCCCAAGATACTAAAAAAAATCTAAATAAAAAATATTTAATATTTTAAAGCATTAAATACTGTAATTTTTTTTCAAGAAAATATTTATTTCATTCTTATGTACAAATAATGAGATTAAAATATTAAAAAAAGGAGAAGCGAGAACATGCTGGTTTTTTCTCCATATCTCAATTGAAATATTAAATTTGATATATTTTATATTTATTGATATTAATATTTTTTAGTAAAGTATATTTTTAGTAATACAATTTATTTCCAGCCCTTCATTCAATTTCATTTGGAATCTGTCAGAGTTAGCATATTTTTTTAGTAAATGTTTGTTTTAGGTGATATATGCATAAAACTCCGCTTCCGCTTCAGAAACTCTTTTATCCAGGGATCGCGTATTTAATAAATAAAGAGAAATTGAAAATTTCCACTTTAAAAAATATTTCTGCTTGAAATATATATAGAATATTTATATATACAAGTTTAAAGGGCTATCATAGTTTAAATGAATTAAAGTTTAAAATAATTCATTCCCAAAATGATATACCTTTAATTCTGGGAGTAATTTCTTATGCATTTAATAAAACTATAATTGAACAGCCTCTGCACCTAATCCGGGTTCTCTCCTCCCTGAACGCTAAATATACTTTCATTAATGTAAGAGTGTGTGAAAAAATTATAAACACTACCATTATTTTATCAATAAGAAACTATGGCGAATGATTAAGATGCTAGTTGCTTTCGAAGCCGAAAACAGAAACAATAAATTGTTTATGCTCAATTCAATATTACATATTCAATATCTCTTTTACTTTCTCGCAATATTATATATTATAGTAAGGGGAAAGTATTATCTATTATGAAACATTTAATCCCCAAATTTAAAAAAAATATCTTTGCGGTTCAAGTCAAAAGGACCCCAAATGCAAAAAAAATCTTAAACTATTTATGTGTATATATATATGGGTGTGACTGGCTTTTATTTTGATTCTAGAACCACTCATCGGAAAAGGATGAAACTTAATAACTTTATAGTACTTAGAAAGGTATTAAAACTTGTTGAATCCCTCCGCAACATCACTCACCACCATTTTCTCAGCATCCCTTGAGTCAAATCTTTTGAAACCCGGAAATAACAATTAATTTGTCTCCAGCCTTGGAATAATTTTCATAACAATGTTGAGTGGGAGCTGAATTATTTAAAAAACAGCTATAATATGCTGCAGCATAGAACGAAACGAAAATTTTAATCTCTTTGAAGTTTGAACAAACAACATATCCTAAAAATCAACACGACTTGACTTTGCATACTCGATGGATTGTAGAGCGATCCCATCTTTACTCCCAGAGGTTGGTTAAAAAGTGCGGGAAAGTATCACAACTCCGTTGCCTATTTTTTATTATTTGTACTTAATAGATATTTGATAGAGAGAGTCAAAGATAAATAAATGTATTAAAAGTATGTAAAAACATATTTTTGTTTCAATAAATTTTATTATTATTTAAGTTAATTGCCTACCGATTAAAGTAACCACTCAGACGGTATGCGGACACTGACCCTTGGATTATGAAACAAGAGATCTGTCTCTACTCCAAGAAGCAGGGGCAGACCATTCACCAGGCGCCACTCTGTTTACTTGCCTCTTAACTGAACCCTAAACTATATAGGTCCGAATTTTTTAGATTTTTTAGCTTTCGTAGTCCAGTCCAGTTTTTTCAGTGATACTTTCATGCGCATTCTTCCAAAAACAGGTTAGATTTGCTTCTCGAGCGAGCTATTCTATAATCTACTTAGCTTAGCTTAATTGGCTCATTAGAATTTTTCACATATCAAAAAAAAAAAATTATATTCTTTCCTGAAATTTGAATCATTCTGTGAACGACATTTATCTATTTTCTCTTAAATTAAATGTAACTTAATCCTATCTCTATCAAATATCCTCAAGTTTTTCTCTTTTTTCCGTCGCACCCATGACCCTTGATCATTTTTTCGCTTGTTCTGCCATTTAAGTTAATTCGAACCATTCAGGTGTAAAGAGAGGATTTATTTGTCCGGCGGTGAGGAACTCATTTTACGAGCAAGTATCAATGCAATTAGCTTCAAATAATGGCCCCGAGATAGATCCAACATTTAAAGCTGACGTCACGGCCCAGGGGAAATTATCTCCCCAAAAAATCCAATAAAACTTGAATCACCTTAAATTTTTTTTCCTTAAATATCGCGATAAAAAAAAAAGACAACAGCATATTGCTTTTTATAACGATAAATCTGACATTTTAATCTTCGAAGTTTTTCATAAAAACAGCTGGAATTAATGGCATATAACATCATTAATAATATTATAACTTCAATGACTCACAAACATTTCCATTATAACAACAACAAAAATTGAAATAATAAGGCTGATTATCGACAAAGGTATAAACAGAACAATTCAAATTAAAAATTCAAGCAGGGAAGGGGCAGGCGGGAGGGAAGGGGGAGCTTACTCTTAGTTAGTACTGAGATTTCAAAAGAAAAGCCCACTCTGGAGGGTGCCTAGATAGGCGACCGATAGCTGACCTAATAGAAATCTCAACATTATCTTGTATCTTTCAATTTTATATTAGTGAAGATATATTATTTCATTATTTATTTATTTTTAAATTAGACATTCGCTCATATTTCCTAATTAACAATAATAGTGTGATTTTCTTGCGGACCGGCAAAAATTTCCGACGGACTAGGGGATAGGAACCACTGGTCTACACCTCAAGAATTTAAAGAATGATAACCCAAATTATAATTTTTTTTTTACGAAATGAACGAATCCTCTTGTTTTTATATTGTCTTTCTTTTTATTCAATAAAGAGAGCTCAGCTACTTTAGAGTAGGTTGTATTATAACATATCTTTTAACAGGATCGGCTTGTTTAATTTATTAACCCAGAAAGGGGAGGAAGTCGAGAGTAAGATAAATGAAATTCATTAGATGGCAATGTTTGATGAGGTTATTTGATAGGACAATATGTAGGGCAACCATCACCGCTCCTCCTCCTGCCCTTGCCTCGAGGGAAGTTCTGCAAAGTGGACAAATAATTGCAATTCTGCTCGAGTAATCTCTCCAAAAGGGTTTCGAGTTGATGATTAACTATGACATAAACAGGAATATGCATGTCTATTAAATAAACATTAGTCATAAAATTCCACTGTGCAAAGAATTTTAATATTTTATTTTCTTTACCGTCAAATTTTCTATTCAAAACCAATATATTACTTTCTCTTACCTATATATAAAATATATATAGTGAGAAAGTATTGCGATCGCAAAAAAAAATCAATGTTAAGATTTCAACGGAAATACACGTTTTGAGGTCCCTAAATCTAAAAAAGGGGTCTCACAAAATGGTCTGCCTATCCGGGTGTGTGAACAAAATTTCTCAAAAACGAAAAAACATTCCAGGCTGAAATTTTATATATAAGCTATGTACCCTGGTCGCTTGTATTTCGAAGCTTTTGAATAAAATCGACTAATGAGTACTGGTACTTTACTGATGTACTTTTTTAGTTTTTTTTTTTTTCAATTTTCTCAAAATTTTCTCCAAATTCATAAAACAATTATTAGATGATTTTTGAAATATATTATGTATTATCTCCCTCCCAAAAAAAATTGTTTGGGGCCCACTTTACTGATGTTTTAATTCTTATTTTTAAAAAATTTCTCTTTTTTATAATTTTTTAATGATTTTTACGAGGGGATATGATATTTTTGTTGTTGTAGAATGAAGGAGGATATGTCTGCAGCCAGTTGCGCAAGAGCTACTGTCGTACTATTCATTGTGGTTTCGCAAGGGGGCGGGAAACTTCGATGAATTATCAGGTTTCTTGCATACTCGGTTGGGGATTTCAATTTGTACCATTTCTAGTTCAAGAAAAAAATATTCAAAATGGTTCCTCATGCCTACGATAAATTTATATTGATAATTTAAAAATTATTTTTAATATTCCCATTGAATTTTTTTATTAAATAAATCAATTTTTTTATATTAATACTATCACTTGATTATTATGGTGAAAAAATATCGTTATTTTTTTATAATTTTTTTTTAATAATCCTTCATAGATATTTTTTATTGAAGTGGAGAGTAAATATTATATATAAAAAATATGAAATAAATAACTATATACATGTTTAGTTATTATAAATACTGACCAATTATTTTAACCGGGAGAGTATTAATCGGTGCATTCAATCACCCAAACATGTTTGAAATATAAATAATTCGATTATTAATGAACGTTGACTAATTTGGGTGGTGTTTGCTAATTGCCAAAAACAACCAACATGCCTTTGAAATATTAATCATTCGCCTCATTTTTTCTTCTCTGCTTTCTAATAGGATATATATTGCAAAAATTCTTGTCTCGTCACAAAGTGATCAATGTAAACTCTCTCAAAAAAAAAAGTCAGATTAGCAAATAAAAAATAAGATTGATGGAGAAAAAATTCATTTTCTTCCGAATTAATTTTGCTTTTCAATAAACTTAAAATAAATCTACAAAAAAATAATCTAATGATAAAATAAATTCGGATAATAAATAAAAAAAAGTCCTTGCTGAACATATGAGTACAAATCATATATATTACAATGTTTATATAAAGAAAAAGGGAATTAAAGTAGGTTATTTTTTCTTTATTCCCTTAATAGTGATTCCAATTAGAAAATTATCAAGTGTTGCAGAAATTAGTTTGTAGGTGGATTGTAGGCAACCAAAATGATCAATTTCACTCATAATCAATTGCTGACATCTGCTAGAGATTTTTAAGAGCTCTAGAGGAGACCTGGAGAAATTATTCAAAAATCCATTAGCGAGATCGTCGTTTAAGTTTCCTACGTTGCAGGAAGCAAAAACAAAGAAATTTATGCAACCTTTGATATATGCCAACTTAGTTCTTGAGATCTACTCTTCTACTAAATAAAGTGATGGCGACCTACTTGGTGAATTATTAACAATATATTTCACAATATCTTCAAAATACCAAGTAAAACGTAGAGATGATGTTAAAGCAAACAAAGTTTTTATTCTTAGTATCCTTCTACTATTATTAAATGAACAATTCTTGTATGTATAGTATATATGTATGAAAATTTTTTTCGAAAACAGCTCTAACGATTTTGATTAAATATTCTATATTTACTATTTCGGGTACAAGAACTCGATTGCCCTAGGTCTCATTTTTGGGAAAATATATTTTGGATGTCTCATTTTGGTGGAAACTATTTACGAATGACCCAATGGTTAATTTTTATATCTAACTGCAAAGACCCTACTTTTGAAAGATATCTATTATTGACTCTTTTTATTTAATTAAAAAAACCCGAGTGTCGTTCGATACTAATATTTATATATTTAGAGATTAAAGATGATTAAAACGATCCAATCCTTGCATCTAAAATAGTAAATATAAAAAATTTCATTAAAATCATTGGAGCTGTTTTCAAAAAGAAAAATTACATACATACATATATGTGTGTATGTAAATTTTGATAGGGAGGTAACTAAGCATACTTAATTACATACTTATAAGAATTTCTCCTTTAATATATTTAAAAAAAATAATTTTTTTAATGGGAATTGTGTACGTTTCTCTAATGTTCGAACTTAGGACTTGTGCTATATAAATTAATGAAAATTTTTTAATTAAATTATTTTGATTTGATTTGAAAAAAATTGCAGATCATAAATCATTGAGTAGAAAAAAGAGGTCCGCCGAATTATATTTTTTGTAATAAGGCCAGCATTCTGACAAAATTTTTGGTAAACTCTGACTTAAAATATATTAAAATAATATGGATGAAGTTGAAGTGGCCTCACAAACAGCGATATTCCCAGGATGAACGTTTTGAGGGGTTCTAATTCCGGGATTAGTTCAGAATTGAAATTAAATTAAACTTTTATTGATTTATCTCTGTTTTTATTAAATAATATTTTTTAATAATAATGGAAAAAAACTAGAATTTTCAGTCAGTAAGACTTTTTATATCACCCAGTAAAAATATTATCTACTTTCTAAAATCTATATTTAATGGTCTAGGCGTTGAAATGTTATTTTGGTTTTGGGGGCGAACTCTTGTACCATCTCCCTTCACTCCTATCCTTGGTCCACTATCTCTCAAAAAATTATATCTATATGTTTTAAATAAAACGTCAAAATCAATAACAGTTTAAGATAGAATTTGAAATAAAATAATGATTATTAAAAACAATACTTTCGCCCCCGCGGGCTCAGAGATGTGTGGGCGATCGCCTACATGCTTTCTACTCCTTTGGAAGGAGAATAAAAGATTATATCATTTCATACTTTTACAGCACACTGTTAGGGTTAGTGATGTCTAATGACCTCCGTTGTTGGACAGCCAAAAAAAAATTCCGGGATTATATGAAGTGCTTTCGAATTGTTATTAATCAATGCTGAGCCTCACTCGGATGGCACCTTCATATTCATTTAGTCAAAATGGCTTGTGCAACCGAAATTTATTTATATATTTGCCCAAAAAGCTTTCTTTTGACTGTAAAGGGCATTCCAATTTAAATTTTATAACGGATAAAATGCATAATTAAATTCCTTTTTATTTGTTTTTATTTAATTAAATAAATAAACATGATTAACAGTCGTAAAAGCAGTTAATTATGATTTTTTTTACATCAAAATACTTTATCATATATACATATAGTATTATTATGATATATGTAAAAAGCAATTAATTAAGGGATGATATATTTTTGTATCGAAAATGAATATTTTGTTCTTCCCTCTTCGTTCTCTCAGCGCATGCACTCTTAACAACACCGATATTGATAAAGTACTTGTTTATGGTACTAGGTACTTTGGAAAATCCAGTGTTACTCCCTTTATAAAGATATTCTATATATATGCTCTAGTTTAGCTAAACCTCAAATTCACCATAATAATAATAATAATAATAATTTCTATATTAAACTCTCAAAGATCATTCCACATGATTAATAAATTATATATTAGTATATTAACTTTGCAAAACGAAATATATTATAATACTTGAATGAGCTACAAATCCAAAGTAAATAAATAACTATATATTATCAAAGAGAGAGAAATATTAAATGGCATGAGATATCTTTAAAGAATTTCTTTGAACAAAAACCCCCCGGGAATTGAGAAGCTTTTGTTACTACAATTTTTTTTTAATAAAATCAACCTTTTTTAAATATAGAGGATTTTCGATTTAATCCTCGATACAATATAAGGAACGACTCATTAGAGGAATGGAAGCAATAGAGGCAAATAATAAATATTCAGAAGAATAATTTAAGGTCTAAATGGCCTCAGATACCGAAAGGGAAAAAAATATTTATTTTTGAAATTTATTTGGTAGATAGATAATCACTAGAGATATAACTAGTCATCGGATATTTAGGAACTAAAAAATGCGTTTTAGGCACCTAAATTAATAAATATATAATTATTATAAATAGGCACTTAAAATAATAGAAAAACAAGTCCAAAAGTAAAAAAGATGAATTAGAAAAAAAATTTTTTTTTTCATTTACAAATTTTTGGTTTAAAATTTTAGTGTAAGAACAAATGATGAAGTAATCATTGGCAATCATTTGCATTCTCTTGGGATCCTTTTCCGGTTTTAAAAGGAAAGAAAGAAATATATATATTTTTAAAGAAATAAAAATTTAACTATGATACTTTAAAATTTTTAAAATAATTTAATAATAAAAAACTAATGTTCAGATGATGCAGGAAGTTAGTTACAAAATAATTTTTAAAATTTTACTTACTTCGGTATAATATTAATTTCGAATGCATTCGCAATGGGTT
>JAAAKE020097300.1:0-19232 GCA_010014785.2 Anisolabis maritima
TCCCCCTCCTCTCCTCTCAAAAATATAAACAAAACTAAAACAAAAAAAAAATATAAAAAAAAAATAATAAAGGATGTGAGTTGTTTGGTGGGGGGGGGGGGGGGGGGGGGGGGGAACTAAAAAAGATCCCTCACATCCCTTTTGCTATCTGCACTTTCTGCACTTATTCAGACTGAAAGAGACACATCATGCAAAAAACACTTGATTGATTTAAAAATCTTGTAAAATTCCATTTATTTTAGTGACACAGTTTAAAATAATATTTCTTGGGAGTAAATTTGGTATGACATTTTAAAAATTATTGTGTTGTTTAAAAGTTTTTACAGTCCCAGATACTGAAAAAAACAAAACCTGAATGAAAATTATTTATTATAATCAATCAATTCAAACACCAGCCTTTTATATTTTAATCATAATTCCACTTTTTAAAAGGAAAACTATATTTCTCTCCTTAAATATTAATCTATTCTTAATGCAGAATTCTCAAAACTAGGAATGGTTTTTTAGGTTAAAGAAATTTTTATTAGCATATTATTCTATCATGATAATAATACTTTTATGTATTGTTAAAATCTTGGAAGGAAATAAAATATCATCTAGAAGAATAAACAAAAGATCATTAGAAAGGAATAAACAGCCTCTTGGATCTAAGAAACTCAACTGGATCTAAGGAAACTCATCAGGCTTCAAGGATTCAAGGAGGATAAGAATATATTAATCCCTTCTTCACCATGAAAGAAAATAATAACTATTACAAGGAATGCTTCTGCCCACGATACAAAGAATCTTAAATCAGTAAAGGAAAAAACAGCCTTTTTCGACCATGGATTGGCTTAGGATAAGAAACTTAGTCTACTCCTGTTCATCATAAACAGACAGACATCCTTCTCACGTTTCAACAACAGAGCTAAGAACATTTTTCAATTTTTATTGCTGAATTTAGATCAATATGCATCTATTTTTATTTCAATATAATTGCAATCAAAAGTCTAACTTTAAATTTCTATATACAGGGCCAGTTTTACCATTAGGCAATCTCAGAAGACTGAGGGCGCTTGTCGATTGGCCGAAACTGTGGCGTCATCTACATTGTCAGTTTTTCGCCCTTGTGCCGTAGGTGGTAAAAAACAGAAAATTCTTAACACGCATAATATTGTTCAATTTTTGCCTTTTTTGTACGTTATATTAATATAGTTAAATATAATATAATAATATCATTTTTTTACAATTTTGATAAATTTCAATTAAAATTTTTTTACTTAATATTTGGCTATTATCTTTGACTATTCATGTGAATATATTTAAGTATATTTTGAAAAGGAGCGCATGAATTTTTCTTTACATAGTGGCGTCATCAACACTTGCCCCGTCTCCGTGTATGCATATCCAGTGATAAACATTTAATAAAAATGCAGGATGAGGATATTCAAGAAAGAGATAAATAAATTTCGCAAGTTTCGACCTTTCTTAAACAAAGGGGAAAAAAGAACCTTATGAGAACTATCATACATACACAAAATTTTGCCATATTTTAAAATATTATCAAAACACCAGATCTATATGTGCTATTTTTGTTGACTACTAGTAAGAAACTACTGTCATTTTAAACGTCGACCAAAAATAGACATTTATTTATTTTCTTTCTTTCCTGACCAAAAATCCTCGTCCTTGTTTTCTTTTACGTCCAGCTCCATATTAGTCTGCTGCCTTTTAGAGTTTCATTTAATTTTTAAAATATAATCATATTATGGGGTTTACACATAAAAACAGCTTCTTTTTCTGGTTTTAAACATAATTTAATTTATTATTTTATAAAGCTAAAATCAAATTCTTTTTCAGATGAATTTCAACCGAGATTTCACTTAAAAAGATAATAATAAATCTTCAGCAAAGGATTGGAATCTCTTAAATACCTCTAACTGGAAAAAAACATCTACATGATATGCTCTTACGACTTCTTGTTAACAACTATGATATTTTATAGTGCATTTAAAGGTAAAATATTATATAATATGTAATGCTGAAAACTTTGAAAAGCCTTCTGAATGTTTATCCAATCCTACATAAAAATCCATTGAAGAGAATATTAATAATACTCTTTCAGTCAAAGGTGTCAGGAATTTTGGACAATTTGGGATATAAACAATTGCCTCTTTAATTTGGATTGTTTACCGAGGCTAGAATAACTACATCTGAGAAATTCATTATATAATTTTCGGTAATATTAGTTTGGTTACTAAATCATTTATTTTATGTATTAAAACTGTCTTTTGATAGTGGAATATTTTTCGAAAAAACTTTGTATTATGTTTGGGAAAAATAATCCAAGGTCACATTTTGTTCTCTCAAGTACCCAATGAGAGTCACTTTATTCTAGTATTAAAATTTTATTTCTAAATTGAGTTAATTAGTAAATTTATTGAAACCATCTAATGAGAAAATAACAAAATTTTTATAATATAAATTATTATAAATATGGAGGGTGGGGTTGAGGCTATCTATAATAATAATATATATAATAAATTTTTATCTTTCACAACTATGGACCCACCTGTTTAAAGTACATTAAATTTTATATGAAATAAATTTACAAGCCTTCTAGGTATTGCTCTCTGCATTGAATTAAAAAACCTAAAAAACCGCACCCCCTCTCCCTCCATCCTTCATACTTATAATAATTTTTATTACAAAAATTCTGATATTTTCTAATCAGGTTATTTCAAAAATTAAACAATTTATTAGAAATAGAAATGAAGGAGGCGAGTGGCTAAGCGGATCTAAAGTCGCAACACAACTCGAGTTCGAATCTCGCTTGCCGCAAAAAATATTCAACCAAAGTCTCCTTCTGAAATAGAAAAGTGGGAGATAATCTCACACCTTAGAAAAAAGCAAAGAGTCTAAGTGCTGGGCGGGAAACGCATCCCTAAAATTGAACCCTTCAATTGGAAATAAGATTTTACACAAGAAATTGTATAGGAATAAAACAAAAGTTGTGTCCAAAAAAATTTTGCCAGAGAAGCTAGATTAACTAAGCCAGGCTTAAGAGGTAGATTACATTTTCTAATATTTTCATTTAAAAAACATGATGAATAACGAGAAATGATTTAGTTTTAAATATAGAATAAAAAAGTTTAATTTGTTTCTCTTGTCTCTATGTTCTTGTGTCATTCATTTTATAAACATTAGGCTAGACAATAATAACAATAAATTGATCTTGCTATTAATGAACAAATACAATTGTCTAGTCAAAGTACATGTATAGAGAATGCACTTGGGAGATGATTGAGTTGAGCAGGCTTATCTTCCCTATGACTCAAGGTCTCTGATTAATTTATTTATGCAGGACGTTGACTGAGTGGCCAGGGCTTGTGAGGGTCCCAAAGAGTCCTGAGGTCTTAAGAGGGTCTCTGGTCAATCGACGCCGTTTAATTGGCTGGAAGTTCCCAGAGGAATGAACGTGGATCAGCTCTCCCCCTGGACTCCATGTCGCCTTTCTCTCTTATTAACGCTCTCTCAAAACGAAAATTATATTTTGCTTTTTTTTCTCCCGTAATGAATAATTTGTCAAAAAATAAAATTTGTTTGTTTTAAAGGACTTTATTAAATAAAGAATAAAAGCAATTAATTCATTTTTTAAAATATACTTATGTATAAAACAAAATAAAATATTTAATAGTCAATTATTAAATGCTATAGCCACAAGAATATTTTCTTTATTTATATCAAATATGTAAATATATTGACAGCAATTTTATAGGGTCATTCTCAATGCACACTTATATTGTAATAACATATAAATATTTTTGAAAGATTTCAAATTACAACAAGTGGGAAAGTAAGTAAAGTTTTCTGAAAAAATTATTTGGCATTTTTCTTCTAACTATTTTTAAAATCAGATGAAAAATAAAAAAGTAATTTTTAAAAGAGTAGAAACCACCCTCTGGGGTGTTTGATATTGTTTCCAATCAAAGAAAACGGCTGTTAAAACTCCCTCTCTCCTTTTGAGTTAGAAAGGGATCAGTTTAAAAGACGGAATAGACCTCAGGGAAGAATTAGAACTATTAAAATTAGGATTTAACCAGGACTGATAATTTTAGACAATTCCTCTCGACATTTCAACAAGAATTCTTCAATTATTTACCTTAAACTCGTAAATAGAAAAAAATCAAGCACTCTCGGTAGTCGAACCCATGTCCTCTTGTGGTTTGGGCCCGCGGGTATTTTAACCTATAAACTAAGCACCTTTCACGATTTTAAGATATTCATCACGATGAGATAGGTGGCTGTCCAAAGATCAGAAATATGTGAAAGGATTGGAAATCAGCTTCTATCGAAATAAAACTCCCAAAATGTGAAAAGTTTTGGCTTTAATTGGATGTCATCATCACTAGAGAGTTTTTGCAGACTCAATGCATTAGACAATCAGTTGCAGATACAGTTTTTGTATATTTTAATGTACAAAAATATATATAAAATATAGAATGTGTACATAAGTCTTATTATGGCGCAAGCTTCAGAATTTATAAAAACTTATTAGATTATATAATATATTCAGTTGACTTATATAATTGATCAGTAGAGATGAAATTTGGTTAAATTCACACCTAAATCACTCTAAATCATCTCTAGCTATTGTATATATGTCAACTGAACTTAAACTCGTAAGAATTGTTTAGTTTATACGTTAAAACACCCAAGGACATAAACTATGGGAGGACGTGAGTTCGACTCCGCTAGTGACTCATTTTTACTATTTACAAGTTTAAATTAATTAACTTAAGATCGCGAAATTGAGATTTTCTAAAGTTTATGGAAAATTGTTCCCATTACATACAAGAATTCTTCACATTTAGTTAGGAAATCTCTTACGTTTTGATAATAATTACTTAATATATTATATTTTACTGGTTTTTTGACCAGAACGTATTTACTTGCCCAAAAAAGGGTTTAATGAGGATTCATTCAGGCCATACATCTTAATGATATACTTTTATATAAATGTCAGAATTTATTTAGAGGTGAAACGAGGAATAAGTATTGTATTTAGATTTAAGTTTAGTTTTAAGTTACTTGGTAGAAAGATATCCAAATCTTAAATTGAAGTGTTGGGATCCAATCTAGAGACTAATAATTCTTTTTTAGGACACTTTCTATTTACCACCTTTAGAGATTCCGACTTCATACTGCTACTATACTCTACGATACTCCAAGAGAGAGTTCTAGATTTCTTTTTTTTTTATACTTGACAGTAATGAAACTTCAGAAGTTTATTCGTTGGTTACATTTTGGGCAGAAGTCGATGGTAAGGCATAGTCGTTTGCCATTATAACTATTATTATTATTAGCAACAATATGAACAGGACTATTAGAGTCCCTTTCAATTTTTTCCGCATTGTTGGAAGATTTTCTAGTTTATCGTAAAGCTCCATTAATACAAACGATTATATGCGTTACAGGAACAGCAGCAGTTTGAAATGCATTTTTTCCTTTTAATTCTTTCATAGGTCAATATTATTATCTCTCATTGATTTCATTTCAGTATATATTGTTTTAATTAAAGTCAAGATCTCAAGGACATATTTGTTATTAACATAATTAGTAGGTTCATTAAGATCAGAAGACGTTACTCTAGAAATTTCGTTAATGACTTCTAGGCTAGAGCAATCCAGACATTTGATAACAAGCCCATGTTTGCTTTCATTGTTAGATTTTAAATAATTCCTCTTTTACATAAACTGTATTCAGAGTTCTTGATACTTGAGAGATTAATTATTTCATGCTTGATGATTGAGAGGGTACAAAGAAAATTCTTAAATTATCTCTTTTATTTGAAGTTCGCCTTGTCTCCTTCTCAGGTTAATTATAATCATTTGCTTGAGATGTTCGAGATCAAAAGTCTCCTATCTGAGAGAAGAGACTGTTTATGGAAACTTCTGTGACCTGTTGGATGACGCAGGGATATGTTTGCCAAAATAGGCTTTAGAGTACATTTTTCCCCCTCAGATCGGGTTCTCTCTTCTAGCTGGGAATTGTAAGAACTAAGGCAAGAGATATTCCTTCTTTAAAATTATTTTTTGTGAGGGAGGTCGGACTAAATACATTTTTTTTTTATATTTTCAATATCTCTTTTAGTTTATAAGTTTCGAGTTTATAAGTAATAAATTATATCCAAGTGTTGTTCTGCATAATTATTTTTAATTATGCCTGTGTTCATCTATAGGAAATCTCTGTCACTCTCCCTATAAGGAAACCTTCATGTTGGGAGTTTTATTTATTCAAATAAAATAAATAAATATGAAGGCAACTCTGGTTCAAATCCACCTAATGGCAACATTTTATCCAACTCTAAGTGATGCCTTTTTCTGGGTAAGGAAACGGAAACCCATCCCACAAAGATCCCATTAAAGTTACTCGAGTCAATTTCTGACATGTTGAATGACTCAGGGATATGCTTGCCAAAATAATAATTCTTCACCTCTCTATGTAGTTTTTTGGGAATATCTTAATTTCCCATTGCTTTGGAGTTGAAGATTTCACAGTCGTTATCATTAATAAATAAATTACATTTTCCGTTTAACTGTACTTTATTTGTATTAAATGCAACGTTTCGTCCATTCATTTTCTGTGGCCTTCTTCAGGTATAGATCAAATAAACAACGTAAAACGTAAATGCATTTTAATATAAATTTTTAGTGGTTTTTTCAAATGTTCTCAAAAAATATAGCCTTCGCCAAATAGTAAACATAAGTAGTAGTTTCTGATATCATTTTGAACAACTTTTATTTGAAACATTTGTTCTATTTTTTTCATTTTTTGACCATCCTTTAGGCATATATTTACTGGGGCTATTTGGGGGCACTTCACGATCAGATAAGCGAAATTTTGTCTATATTATTTAGAAAAGTATGTAGTATTGCATAAAAATCGGACATGCCATCACGTCAAATTTATGGCATATTTTTTTGGAAGTTTTAGCGATTTTTCCATATTTTTGATAACAGGGGTGGTGCTAGTTATTTTTTCATTAATCTTTGCTTTTAAAATAACAATTACTAAAAAAATAATAGTTAACAATGAGAGAATAAAAATTCTTATTTTGAATAAAAACTCTAATTTCCTCGCTTTTAATCACTTAAATTTACTACTATGAAATAATTAATTCGTTGCTAGATTTCCAAGTCCTAAATATATTTAGAGTTAACTTAAAGAAGAAGACGTAACTGTTATTGTAATCGTGGAAGCATTGTTTTACCACAATTGAATAAGATCTAGTCAAAAGTTACACTCATCACATTTATTTCTAAGTAAGAACTAACTTCAATAAAATTAATGGGTGTTGATCGTTAAATAAATTTCACCTCAAATGTTCTCTCGGGCTTGGGAAGAAGTGTGTGCATGCAACATTGCAAGTGTAAATCCTGAAATTTTCTCTGGGCAACTTTTGGGAAACAAAAGAGCAAAGTAATAGTAAACAAAAGCGAACTAGCAAAGTTCCATTTTCGAGGATTTCTAAGAGAAAACTCACAATCATTTGGTCAACTTGGAACAAAAAAGGTACTCAAGAAAATTATGTTGCTCTTTTGCTTAAGTATACAATGACTGAATCTCGTGTCAAATTGCTTTAATCCCAATGTTTTGATAGAAAGGTAACAATCAAATAGAAGAAAGTCATTTTTTAACTTTTTATGACAAGTTTTATACTGCCTTGTAAAAAAATCCACTCAGTGTCCAAATCTGTTTTTGCTGCCTCGTATTTCAGAAAATAAATTATTATATACCATGTTAAAGCTTGCAATTCAAACTTTCCATTGATTCCAAAATCATTATTATACAAATAAGATGTTTATGGGAAATAGGGCTTAAAAGAAAAAATCTGGTGTGATAATCCCACATCTCTTACCTAAGATAAGGAAAGCTGAGTATGGAGTGTCACACCAGATTTAATGCGTGGCGTCTCCTAAGTAGCTGTTCAATGTATAGCCAATTTAATCACTATCATTAGTTATTTAAGAAAAAATCATAAAAAACCTAAAAACATACAAGAGGGAGAGAGAGGTTTATACATTTGAAAGATTATCTAATAAATAATTGCTTTATGAATTTTGAGAAAATGGAATATATCTTAATCGATATATTAGCTTATAGTCCTGGTATTGTTTATAGTCCTAGTATTGTTTTGAAAACTACCTTTTAAAAACAAGCCCATGTTATTCAAAATCAGGAGTTTATGTTAATTTAAATAAAACCAAGACCTGATTTATAACTTAAAAAGAAGCTAAAAAACAAGAAGGTGAACAAAAAAGTTTGAGGTTAAATGTTCAGTAAACTATTTGTATAATTGAATTTTGATCGAAGTTGACCTGAGAACATTTGGCGCCCTTGGCAATGTGCCCTAAAGTTCATTAAACTCAACTTGACAGGAATTGAAGGGTGAGGTTGCATATTGGAAATTAAATGATGACCTTATAAAAGTTAATCCATATATTTATGTACGTATATTTGATAAGGATAAAAAAGAAATGAAAATGGAGCCCTAGTTTTTTTTTATTTTAAATACAATGACATCTTGGTTTGTGATCAAGGGTTTAACTAAGATAATTTTTAGGGTGGAAGGAAATAATAAAGTATCAAATTCTAACAATTTTTTTTTTTAATTGATCTAGTTTTGCTAACTTGAAAGGAAGAAATTTGCCAACGTTAAATATATTGGCTAAAAGAATTTTTCAATCATTCGAACTTTTTTTTGTTAGGGAAAAAATAGACCTAATTTTGTTGACATGGAAGAAGGAAACTCGCCCATCCGCTATTGTCTATCTAGTACTCCACAATCCATCTGGGCAGTACCCAACCGACCAATCAATGCTCACAAATGATTGTATTCTGCCAGTCAAATGAGAATGAAACCAAATTCAAGGCAGAGGCCAATTAACTCTCAGAAATGGCAATCAAAATAAAATCTTTTTAGCCCGAAATAATCCCTAAATCCTTCGAAGTGAGCGAGTAAAGACTAATAATTAACAGTTTCACTCCATACCAAAATAAGACGGAATACGAAAAGTCAAAGTACTTGAAATGGTCCCGGATCACAACAAAAGGGGAACACAGATAAGTTGTGCAGATCAAATACATCGATAAAGCCGAAAAAAATAAGATATTGGGAACCATTGACAAATTTACGAGCACGATATACAACATATATGCATATAAACACATAATTAATTAATAATCGGCATAGGATGTTGTAATAATTTATAAACAAAATAAAATTCATTTAATAAAATGTATTTACAAGAGAATATTTTTAACGACAACAATAAGAAAAAACTAACTCTTTTAGTGTTGCTTCAAAATATGAGAAAAATAATAACCAAGTAAACAAATAATTGTATAAGTCACAACCAACTACCAATTAAATAGTCATCAATTAAAGAGTCAATTCAAAATGAGAAAGATTTTAAGTAAAAAAATTCAAACTCCTTAGAGGTAAGAACTGTTATCATCCATGTGTGTATGTCTATCTGTCTGTGTGTAAACAAAATTTCTCAAAAACGAAAAAACTTTATATTTAATCTAGGTATCCTTGTCGAATGCACCTCAAAGCTTTTCAATAAAATCGTCCAACGGTTACTAGTACTTTACTGATGTATTTTTTTAGTTTGTTTTTCCATTTTATCAAAATTCGCTCTAACGATTTTGATTAAAGTACATATGTTAATTATTTATTAGATGATCTTTGAAATGTATTAACCCTTATCCCCCCAAAATTGGGGCACACTTTACTAATGTAGTCTTTTGTCGTTAGTCGGGCAAACGTCGGGAGTAACCGCTCTATTTCTTAAACTACTCTAACGAAATTGATTAAATTGGCATTAAATGGGTACCAAAGGGACCCGATGCTAAAATCTGGTGTGCCAGCACATCATTCAGTTTTCCTTAATTTTAGCTAAGAGAAAGTTGAATGATGTCACACCAGATTTTTTTAAATTATTGTCTTTCACCTTGTTACGAAATCGTATATGAAATTAGAATGTTCTTAATAATCTAAATTTTATCATACAAAAATTTTAGATTGATCGGATATCTCAAATTTAAGATTTACAGTGGCGGTTTAGCTAGCGTTGGGCAAAATAGAGGCCGCTCGACGGTCTCTCAGAATCCCAAGCCAAGCTATTTAAATATCATTCTATATTTCATTTGCCTAATATTCTTTTAATTGAACAAATTTTAATTTTTGTCTAGTATCCCGCGCACATTTTGCACGCAGAATCGCAGCGTTCCCCTCGCGTGTAAAAGATCCAGTGACAACGACCTCGCCCTTGTCATCGGCGTGTATAGTATTCAGTACATGTGATGATGATACAAAGAGAGAATTATTGACAAACGCATGTTATGTTGTGCTTGTATTTATTTAATTTGAGTCTTTCAATCAAATAAATAATCGAAATATAAAACTACTGTTATTTTTATTAGTACAATTATTTTTCATTAAATGTTTTACTTAATTAAAAAAATTAAAACTTAAAATATCGTCAATATTATATGCATTGTTATCAGTGGCGATCCTAAGAGGGGGCCCGGCCTCCCCCCTTCCAAATAAATAATTTCATCTAAAACTTTATTTACCATTTAAAAAAATAGTTAATAATGATAATTTGTTTTTTATCTCAATTTTCGTCCTCCCATCCTCCTGGACCAGTAGCTTTTGTCTCCTCTCTCCCTCTCTTACACCTGCGCCCCTTCCCCTCCACCAAGCCAAAATTCTGAGGCTGCCACTGATTTTTATACATCTTATAAATGATATTGGTAAATTTATCCAATAAATAATATAGAGTAAGATCGTAAAACCCCGACTAATCGAGATAATCCCAAATTTATTCCTCGCATCATGATGTCTCGTATTGACGTTTCGGGATGCTTCCAAATTTTGGAAAGCTATCGAAATCTACTTTCGTTGAACTCGAAAAGTCAACTTTGCCGACCATTTACTTGGCAAATTATAATAGGATATAGGAGGGTCCAAAGATTTTTCTCTAAAATTTAATTAATAATAAATAATTTAAATTAATATATTTAAACACATTATTATTACTTCCCTTTCTCTAAAAAATGTGATTTAGTTTTTTTAGAATAACAGAAAGCTCAGAGAAAGTAATTTATAAAATAAATATTCAGATTTAATAAACAATTGTTTATTTTGCTTTCATATACCTCTACGCTCTTTCTAATTATATTGCACAATATTACGCCCGGGGCATCCGACCCTCTCCCCCTAGTTATCGTGCTGTGTTTAGATAACATGTAGAAAAAGAAAATGTGTAGATGTAATTCTTTTTTTTGTAATTTGTCAAGATTTTGTTGATCCCTTGTGTCCTGGTTTTACAACCAAGAAATCTGACAACCATAATAGGCCTAGTTCTATCGCCAATTTGCCAATGAAAATGTGTTTGAAAAATCAAAGGTTCATAACTTTATGGCCAGTACGCTTTATTGAGTAACAATCACATTCCATTT
Source organism: Anisolabis maritima (assembly GCA_010014785.2). Taxonomy (NCBI): domain Eukaryota; kingdom Metazoa; phylum Arthropoda; class Insecta; order Dermaptera; family Anisolabididae; genus Anisolabis; species Anisolabis maritima. Next base: position 11,512 of record JAAAKE020097300.1, read on the forward strand.
ATCAGGTCATTTAATATTTACGCATATTTATTAAAATTTTTTTTCTAATTATAGCTGATAATTAGAAAATTAAAAAAATTAATAAAGTTGTGTAGGTTTCTTGTTATAATTTAATTCATACATTTTTTATGATTCTGTTTATTAAAACATTTTTTATTTAATAATAGATAAAGTAATCGCGTTCAATTTGAAGTTGCTATTTAGGTAAACTACATATATCCGCCGTTGAGGCCTATCAATAGTATGAAGTCATCTTCTCGGCAGTAATTCATGATTGAAAAATGATTTGAGGAATATAAATTTATTCCCGCCAGCTAATACGATATAAAATATGGCTTTATGGAGTAATATAATTCGGAAGGAAAGCCGGAGAAAAATGTCCAATTGAACGCAACTGTGTCCCAAGCATCCTCCATAAAGTGCCTACATTCTTCAGGCCAAGAAATATGACATTCTGGATATACATTCTATTCCTATATTGGCTGGGACTTGGCAATTAACAAATTATTGAATATGTCTCCCTGTGCATAAATATTACCGAGACAATAGAAAACAAATGAGCATTTTGTTTACTGTCTTTGTTAATTATGCACCGGTTAATAGTATATTCAATGCTGCCCTAACGGATAATTCATTATTCGAATAATCAACATTTGGAGGGGGGAGGTAATTGGAGCAATTGCACCCCATGCCTGAAGCGTGAAATAAATTAATTACGATAGAGATTAATTCCTGAGTCCCTTATTCAATCCGCTTCTAGAAATAAATATCAGAAACATTAACTAAATACTTGCAATAATAGTACATTGAATTAACAAACTTCTTTAATAGACTGTGATTTATTTAAAATTATAAAGTAAAAAACTCACATAACTTTCTCTTTGCTTGCGCCGAACATTACGAACATGAATCGGCTTTAAACCTGTTAATTTAAAAAATAAGTAATAGAAAAAAAAAAAACAATACCCATGATGCTTTTACCTAAATCCAGTGTTTCTCAAACTTTTTCCATTTGCGCAACCTCCCTCTTTTTTAATATTGATTTGGGGCGCCCTCTCCCCCTCTAATTGGAAGGGGAAATATCATAATTAAAAATTTCATTTAAAACCATAATTCTCTCTGATTTGAGAACGCATATATGGCAGCTACTTGCATATTCATGAATCTTTAATCAATTTTTTTTCATATTAACAGAATATATCTTATTGTGCTTTCACTCATTAATTTATTCGAATTTTTTGTCTTTTTCATGTCTTCGCGCCCTACACGCTGTCTTAATTAACGCCCAGCGCCCTCATATGTGGAGAGTGATTCTAGCCAATGAAAATAATATTTAGATTTGAGATATCAATTTTTCCTTAATGGTATATTATATTAAAAAAACACTTTTATTTAAAATACACTAAAAAAAAATAACTTTGTATAAAATTATTGAATATTGATAACAAAAAATAAAAGCGTGTGCCCTCACTGAATATTATATTTATATTATATTCCAATTAATAAAAAAATTTTCAATGCACTTATGCTTTTATTTTTTCATAAATATTCTACAACTTTATGGAAAAAGTTATTTTCCTTTTATTTTAAATAAAAGAATTTTTACTTTCTCTTACCTCTATATGTAATATATATAGTGAGCAAGTGTTGCGATCTCAAAAAAAATTAATGTCTAGATTTCAACTGAAAAATACGTTTTAAAGTCCTCTGAGTCTAAAAAAAATGAGTCTCGCAAAATAGTCTGTATGGGTGTGAATATATTTCAAAGATCTAATAAATAATTGTTTTATGAATTTTAATCAAAATCGTTGGAGCGAATTCTAAGAAAATAGGGAAAAAAACTAAAACAATCAGTCGGTAAAGTGCTGGTACCCTTTGGCCGATTTTATTCAAAAGTTTCGAGGTGCAAGCGACTTGTACGTTTTTAAGTTTTTGTGATTTTCTCTTAAGCTAATTTAACGATAACGATTAAATTGACTGTATATTGAACGGTTACCTAAGGGGCCCGACGCAAAAAATTGTACATCACTCAACTTCTTATCTTAGGTTAATGCGTTTAGTCATACCATTTATTCCTTTTTATTTTTATTATTTTTCATCTTAGATCATTAAAACAATTTAGAGCTTTCCTCTAAATATTTCCAACAGTGGTGATTTTTGAACCAATTTTCTTAGGCTATTTATAAAATTTTTTTTTTTTTGTTAACCGTTGAAGATTTGTCGACCGTAATGAAATTTAAAATTTAAAAATAAAAAAAAATTTCCAGGCTTTTTGGTGCAAGGTCAACTGAGACTCGCCTTGAGACAATCATGGGCTTAGGGTGGAATATATATGTTAAATAGACAAGGAGAGGACAAATCTCAAAGACAGGATTTCAGAAGGAAATAGGAATCTCATTGATAAGATCAAAGGCAGAAACCTGATGTCAGCCTTAGGAGGCTGTCTGCAAGAAGCCCTTGCTGAGATCAAAACCCGGCCAACAAACCAAGAGCATCTCGTCCCCCCGTAAGTCCGTTCGTCCCCCTGTCCCCCAAGGCTCCTCAATTATTTATTTTCCCTTCTGATCCTATAACAAGATACATTATTTTCCAAAGCAGGGAGTCCATTGAAACATATTTTTCTAGAATTTATATATTAATATTGAATAAAAGTTCAGTTCTAACATAAAATATGTTTACTCCGGATTTCTAATGTACGATGTAAATACAAATACATGTTTTTAAACATCTTATCTTATGATGTTAAAATAATTTTTTTAAAGAAATCTATTTTTATTTGAATTATATGTTAATATTTTTTGCAATTACTGTAACTGTAATTTCCTCTAACTATATTCTGGTCCAATTTCCGTTTCGTCAGCGCATTAAAATAGTAATTTCTGTCAGTGTAAAATTAAAGTTAAATGTTAGTAGATAGATAAACATGCTATCTGACGAGAACAATTACAATCATATTTTAAGTCGAATAGATTGCTCTTAATGATTTTTTTTTATAAAATCAGTTTTCGATCAAGTCAGCAAATCTTTTCATGATAATTATAAAGGTTATAATACATCAATAGATATTGTGTCATACACCCATATTTGTTCTTAAACTATTAGTAAAATCTGACGTATTATTAAATGCTTAATGTTTAAGTAATAGATGGAACTTAGAATGCAATTGATATGTAAGTGATGTCGAAATTATAATTCAATTGAAGTGACACCACTAGATTTTCGCCAGAAGGAGGAAAAAAACATTTGAGTTTAATAGCCTGATATTTCGAAGGCACTGTGGCTTTCTTCTTCAGAGATTTAGCCATATACGCTCATTAATGAACACTCACTCTCCTAGTATTGATGTAGCATTCAGAAGATGATGATGCAAAAAAGCATTAATGAGTACATACGAGTAAACCTCTGAAGAACAAGAACCAAAGTTCCTTAGAAATATCAGGATATAAAATAAATATAGGTTATTAGACTAAATTGGAAATTTGCTGCATTGTTTTTTTCCTCCTCCTGCCAAAATAGATAGTGGTGTCACTTCAAGCTTAGAATATTCTCAATTGGTAAAGAAATAAAACAGCAACATGCTGCAATGTTCTTTATACCACCCTTTTGAGTATAACGTTTTGGCATAATCTTCAAGTCTCTTAGACGTTACAAATTACTTAGACAAAAATTGTCTGTGATGACAAAACACAACAAGCACACATTTATACTTACACTATTAAAAGAATACTTAAATAGTCGTGACATCAAATTTCGTCGTCCGCTTTCATCCCCAATAACTATAAACAAAATTAGAGAAGACTAGGAGGAGCCCTCACCTCCATTCCTTCTTTTTCAAAAACTATAATTTTTATACAATCTATTCCCTTTTCCTCTCCTTCTTCTCCCTCTCTGCAGGCCATTTCTACACCTGACTAATTAACCAATCAGGAGGCTAGAAATCATAGGCGCCAAAATTCGCCATTTTGCAAAGAAGTCAAGACGCTTGCCCAGTTCAGTTGAGGAGTAACTCTTGAACGTAGTGAACCGACGTGGCTTCTCGTAAAACAATTCAACGCCTTCACATTTAATAGCCAGCCAATTTGGTAACCGGCCGCCTCTCCCTCACTCTGCTCGTTTCTCAACCTTTTTACTTATTAATATTATTAATTATTCATTTATTATACTCTTTAGCCATTTAATATTTATAATTCACATTATGATTTAACAATTTCTCAATATCAGTTCAGTTGAACCTTAAATTATAAAATGAAATTTTTTTTCTTTTTTATTTTTTGACTCTCCAGCTAAATTGGTAGTTTATCTTTTGCAAATTTTATCTTACATATTTTTTACAGGCTTATTATGTAATGAGTTCGTCACCACTGGTCTATACTATTGTAATATTGTATCGTTAGGTCATCTTGATCTTAATTATTAACTTCTTTCACGATAGGTGATATAAACATATTTTAGATAAAACTAAAGAATGTTATTCAAAAGAAATGAATTTTACTTGAATTAGAAAGGCATTTTTGAATGTATTCTAAATCTGATATAGGCCTAGGACTACATACTAGTACATGTCCATACCTGCTCATATATCAGTACTATATATATAATATTTAAATAATAGTTGAAGGCTAGAATGTTATTACTTGGGAATGAAATTAAAGTTCAGCCATGATTTTATTCCACCTTTTTGAGTATAACGTTTCGGTAGGGATTGTGCCTTCTACAAGTTTCTTAAACGTAAAAAATCACAAAAATAGTCTGCGAAACCACATTATAACAAGCACCCATCCATGCTCAAAGGATATTAATATAGAATTTCTCTGAGCAGGGAATTTAAAAAAAAAGAGTATTTAAATAGTCTCGGTATTCATTTTTTTGCGAACGCATTATCACAAACACACACATCCACAGACTGACTAGGCCCTTCTCCCTTAGATCAGAGATAAAGCTCCTGCTTCTTTAACTAAGAGTCAGTAGTTCGCTTCCTGGCATGAGTAATATGTATTTGATATATAAATTAAATGGCTCCCATTTAAATAAAAATAATCACATAAGGGATAATATATAGAATTTATTGTATATGTCTAATTGGCATCCGATGTCGGAAAGACAAAAAACTGATCAGCACATCATACAACTTTCTCTTTCAAATCACCAAAACATAAGAATTAAAAATATTTATATTTTATTATCATGCCAACGAGTTCTCCTTCTTTTGTATGGGATTCTTAAAATCTTAAATTGAGGGCCCTACGCCATTTTGAGGTGGAAAATGATTAATACATCTAAAAGATTATTAACTATAATTTATTATATATACAGCCATCATCACCATAAACAAAATCTTTAGAATAGTTTTAGAGAAAATCACAAAAAACCTAAAAACGTACAAGAGTAAAGTGGGCCCCAAACAATTTTGTGGAGGAATAGTTAATACATTTAAAAGATCATCTAATAAATAATTGTTTTATGAATTTTAATTAAAATCGTTAGAGCAAATTTTGAGAAAATTAAAAAAAAAAATGTAAAATTATTGAAAAACTGATGATGAGTTTTGACTACAGATATAAAGAACATTTAGCAAAATTGGCAACATGCACACTGTCAGGTCCTGCGTTGCCATGAATAAATATAATTTTTTTTAATGATTTTAAATTCAGGAACTAAATCCTCGGAAAAAGGGTTAGCAATCGGATCCTAAATCCTTTGAAACAATTTGGATTTCGATCCACGATCCTAAACCCTTCTTCCCGAGAAGATTTCACTCCAAATCTTAATCTTAGATCGGATCGGATCTAGAGATTTAGATTCAAAATGATCGCGATCATGCCCATCCCTACTTGCAACAATACCACAATGATGTGCATTTACGTAAACTGTAACGAGGCAGACTGAAGAAGTCTAATTTTGAAATTAAAAGTGATAAAAAATCATTCTGTTAACCTATTCGGAAATAAATTTATGAAAAGTCCTTTCTCAAAATATTATTCAATTACTAAATTCAATTTAAGGGAAATGTTTATTATGAAAAAAGCTTTTGGGTATGGTATTGGCAAGTTGGGGCATTTTACCCGCACTTCTTGTGGTTGGCTACTCTCATTTTCCCTAAAACATCGTTATCCACATTACAAAGAAAGTGCGATGATACAAATATTTGAGAAAGCTTTTTCATCCTTTGACGTAAACACTTTTAATCTATTAGTGATAGACTCCTTACTCCATCTTATTTAGTAAGTATTAGGGAATAGCGAATTACGTTTAATGTAATATAATCCAACCGTAAAAGAAAGAAAACGAACGCAGAGGAATTTTCACCTTTAGGATTGATAATTACTCAGAGATGCCCCTATTCTCTTTATTTGGTATCTTTATTTATTGCCATTTAATATTATTATCATACAACAGGCTTTTAGAAAGACAAATCTGCACTCATAAAGAAACCTCTCTCATCGATATTACATGTCAAAAAATTGAGTTTTACATAATACAAATTAAATTTATAACAAATTAATGGAAATGTTCAATTGTAGGGACATTTATCCTAGTTTGGCACTCTTATACAATAATATTGTAATAAGAGTTTAGATCCAAAAAAAATCAAGATTTTTTTTTCTTTAAATAATTGTATTACTGTAAATGAAAACAAATGTTCAAATATATACTGAGCCTGAATTCACAAGAAACTTCCTAGTTTCCTTCCCCAACAGCAGAATTTAGAAAAAGTTATTAAAGGAGAGGATTAGAAAATAATTGATCATGTCGTAGTTATGTTGTTATTATGTTTTAAATTGACTTAAAGATAATTTTTTCTATGAACATTTTATTAATTTTGATTTAATAAATTGGAAAGTAATATGGTTTTTGAAGATATTTTTTTTTTAAGTCTTTTTCAACATCTGAGGCCATTAAGACTCCGTCCTTATTTATTTAAATTAATTGGTTTTGAAGATTTATTTTATTAAAAAAAAATCACTAACCTTTTTAGGTCGACATTGATTCTTTTTAAGATGAGCGGAGTTTGGTTCATCTTCACTTCCAAGAGGTGGTTTGCTTGCTCTAATTCTTGTCAATTGTTGTCTTGCAGAAGTTTTGGCTGCTTCGTGGCTTCGAGGATCTTTGAGTTCAGAACCATCCAATTGAGTGCATTTTATCAGAACAGCTTCTGCTCGGGAAATAAAACCTGCTTCATGGAGAGCGTATGCCAAGTTTACATAAGCTACGGCTAGGGTAGGACGATAATGAATAGCGGATTCATAACTTTGCATTGCTTCGTTGCGACGACCTTGACGTAAAAGTAGATTTCCTCTGAAAAAATTACATTTTTAAGTTAAAATCAAAATAAAACTAATTTTAGCATTTATATTGTAATAGCCACGTTTCCCAAACTGTGTTCTGTGGAAATTAAGGGTTCTGAAAATTGTACTACAGGCCGGGTTCCTCCGCATCTCTATTTATAAAAATGCAACTTTGAAATACGGATTTAAATTACTAAAATAAAGAAAAGAAATATGATTATAATTTGTATGAATGAATCTAAAATTAAAAAAAATTCCTTCGCTAAATAAAGTTCAAGGAAGACCTCTGTTAATAATTTTTTCCATAGGCTATTAAAAAAAAAAAAGATTTTCTGAAAGAAGGAAACTTTTATCTTATTTAAAAAATCTATGAATATGATGCTAAATATAACTATGGACAAGCCCAACAAATTCGATAGACCGTCTTGCGATTTG
>JAAAKE020097311.1:0-19231 GCA_010014785.2 Anisolabis maritima
AGCAAATAAAATAATTATTGGGAATCAACGATCTTGATGAGATCGCTGACCCATAATACATATAATATAATATAAAAAACTGAAATCTTATTAACTAAATCATTCCTTTGACCCCAAGAATTATATTTATACAAACATGTTACTTTGCAAAGTTTTTACATTTTATAATTTTCTATTATTTTGACAGATATTACCTGGTATAATTGGTCCAATTGAATATTACAATTTTTTTTTTTTTTTTGATGGCATTATATAATGAAAGCCGAAACGTCTCATATTTTGTGAGTTTTATTTCGATAGAGGCTGCCTATTGCCTGACTTCCTCCCTTTTCACATATCTTTCCCAAATATTACTAGAGTTTATGTCATTAAGGATCTTGGGATTTATTTTGATAGAGGACTGTCCTTCTCCTGTAACCTTGAGATTCCTGAAACAGAATTCTCGGCCTGATTTTTAGCATCATAAAGTTCTTTAAAGACATAAAGTCTTCTTCAATTGTACTCTTCAAATCACTGGTTAAAAGCAGAATACTATATGGTCCACTGATCTGAGGCTGAGCTCGAAATTTTGAGATATTTGAAAAGATTATTAAAAAATTCATATGGTCTATGCTCCCAAGATATTTAAAATCTTATGAATATTTTAATTATAGATTGTAAATCTTGTCATGAATAATATTTTGTTTTTTCATGGTTTATTGAACAATAAACTAGACTGTCCTTATCTATTGGGAAAATTGAATCTAAGATATAAGCAGTACAGTAGAAATAAGGACAAATTTTCATTTTCTTTACAATAAGTCCAATCGAAGTCAAGTCTTAAATATATTTTTATGTATTCTAAACTTGAAATTTAATTTATAAATATATATTAAAATTTATAAAAAATGATAGAACTTAAAAAGTTGAAAGAAAAATGAAATAGTGATAGTCAAATTTTAATATCTCGGAATTCAAAAAAATATGACTTGCTACAAGATCATTCTCATGACGACTTGCTGATGGCATAAAGGAAGAAAAGCCATCTTTAACTCTAGTAACTCGTGGTCGCCATGCCCATACTCACGAAATGTGAGGATAGTTATAGTAATTAATATACAGAAATAAAAACAGAGGTGTTTGACTTAACTTAATGGTGACACTTGATGAGGGGTGAGAGAAAACCTGACATAAAAAGATTAGATGAAAGCCTTAACTCGATATTCCCCTTCATCTAAAATTTTCCTTTATTTGGCATAAATAATTCAGTAGTTATCGTTATTCATCAACATCACGTCACTATTTAAATTTTATATAAATAAAATACCTGGTCTATAAACCTAAAAGAATAAAATCCAAAGATATGTATTCATTTAATTTATACTTTTTTTTAGATGGCCCATCAAATGTCCGATTCAGCAGCAAGAACAATTCACGAATCTTATTCGGTGCCTATAGATATTGAGAGTTATAAAGAAGATACCAGCCAAGCAGTTGGAAATGGCTCTGGAATTAAGTATGTTTTAAGCAAGTTTCTTCATTTTAATAAAATTAAACAAATCCAATTACCTTACCACTTTCCACATCACGAATAAAGAATCAAATTTTAAACAACAAAATGATTAAAATAAAGTTCTGTAAAACGGTCGGTCTTGGTGATGGAAAAACCAATTATTACTTATTTCTTACAGATTTTTCTAATATACAATTTAAAAATTTTCTCTTTTCATTAACAAATAAATTTATTAGTATGACTTTTGACAAATATCCTTTAAACATTCTTATAAATTATGGAATTATTTAAAAATAAAATCATTGAAATTATTAAATTATATAATTTTAATTTTTTTTTATCGTAAATCTCTACTGGCTAACAATTAATATAAATAAATAAGGACGGAGTCTAAATGGCCTCCGATGTTGAAAAAAACTTAAAAAAACATAAATAAATCTCGACAACGTTCCGTCCTTTGGTGAAGTCATCACCTCAAGGACTTTTAGATTGTCGAATATTAATTTTTTCAGATTTTTCCTTTTATTTATTTTTTGTATGTATGCTGTAAGAAGGAATAATCTAACAATATTTCAATATTACTAATTAAACTTTATTTTTAAATCATTTGATTAATAGATAGGGCTTTATTTCGACTTTTTTGAGAGATCAAAGGAATAATGAGATAAACGTCTATAATCGATGACAAATTTATATTAAAAGAAAATTCCTTATCTAAAAGGGAAACTTTCAAATTTGTATTCTCTTTGCTCTGAGATGGGACCATTTATCCGACAGCTTTAAACTTTATTATTTTATTTTTCTTAAAAAATTGTTATTCATTTTATAGCCTGGTAGCTGAAACCTCAACTGGATGTCTCCTTGGAGGTTCATCACTTGGTAGAAGAGAATTGAGACCTGATGAAGTTGGTCAAGCAGCTGCTGAAGAACTCTGCAAAAATCTTGATAATAACGCCTGTGTGGATAATTTCGCCCAAGATCAAGTAATTCAATTCATTTTTATTTAATATCTCTTTTTTTAGGGATGTGCCAGAGAGTGACACTTTATGGATACTCCTGGGTCTCCTGTTTCCATCCCCAGAAGTTGACATCATTTATATAGAGAGAGAAAGATGATATTTTTTTGAGCTTGAATTGTCGAGGACTAGAAACTTAGCTGTTTTATCCATCAAGCTAATAGAAACAATTAATTTAATATCTCTCATGGAAATATTCGAAGAGAATGAAATCAGTTTCTCCTTTTTTTCTCACTATCTTATTTTATTGCAAATATTTAGGTCACTCTACAGAGACCATCATATATATAGACAGCAGATATATATTAAAATCATCTTTTTATATTATCTACTTATATGGGATTTCTGAGAGATTTTATCATAAAAATATAAATAAAAAAATGCATCAATATTAACAATCTTCATGTGCATGGGCTCAAATGTGTTGAATATATATATATATTCTGGAAGGTTTCCGCGGTTGGTTGTATGTGGAATAATGTTTCCCATCACTTCTTAACACAAAACTCTTGAAAATGGTTCCAAAAGGAGAGCCGAAACGTCGAGTTAAGGTTGGTTGCTATTGTGCGAGTGTGCGAGTGGCCATCAGCTGGCATTCGATTCAAGACACTGCGTGAAGATATATATATATATATTATTATAATGCTATAAAAATAAAAATAAAAAATGCGTCATTATAAAGAATCTATATATATATATATATATAAATTCGCCACACTTGAGTCCATGCACATTAAGATTCTTTATAATGATGCATTTTTTATTTTTATTTTTATAGCATTATAATATCAATAAATTTTTGTCCCTCAGGACATGAAGCGAACCAATGATCTTTTGTATGTGAGGCTTGACCTCTGTACCAAGGGACAATGCTAAATAATAATTAAATTATCATTTATAAAATTTTATTTATAATTTCGTCGCAAATATAAAAAATTTTTTTTAACAAATTGCTTCTTTTTGGTTTGAGGGTAAATATTATAATAGATATTATAGGTCCGTGGGAACTTATGCTCCCATATCCATAAAAAAAAAATTAATTGGCCTCCTTTACACCAATTTATACTCATCACTACCACCAGTGGCTTGCCTAAAACTCTCTCTTTAAACATTTCGCCTCCTAAACTTGAACTCTTCAATAAAGACTTATTTTTATTTAAAAATTTTAAAAATAATATCCTTTATTTTAAAAGACAATTTTTTCAAAATAATTCGTCTTGACCTTTAATATCCAAACTCCCTCCCAAGAAAAATTTCAGCTGACTGGCACATGGGAATCAACTCCAACACCCAAAAAGGGTGTTAGTTTTTTGGTGCAAGTGAATAGTATGCCAATGGCAGTGGAGATTTTAGATTAGACTCTTAAGCTAAGTTATGGCACGATAGCACAATCATAAAAATACTTCAGAAAGAAAAAAGTGTGCTGCCTTATATATTGATAAGCCTATATATATATGATTTATTTCTCAGAGCCAGCATTCATTCATTTCTTTTTATTTTAGATGATAGTGCTGATGGCGATTGCCAGAGGAGAATCTCGAATTCGTTGCGGACCGATTACTCTTCACACGGAGACAGCAATTCATGTGGCAGAAAAACTAACCACTGTGAGTTGAAACATATACTTGTGCCGAGAGTAAATCAATTTAAAAATATCGTTATTCTCTAAATAAATTTGTATAAAGTGTATGTTCCTATGTCCATCCCTCCTTGAAAAATGCACTTTCATTTGACTATTGAAATTTCATATTTAATAAGAGAATCGTATACATTTAGGTGCATTTAATTATATTTATTTATTTTTTCAATTCCCAAAAAGAAAAAGAAGCCCATAATATATTCAATTTATTTTGCAAATATTTCCATTGGCATTAACGCCATTTATCCTCAATGCATCAACTATATAAATATATATAGGGCCAATGACAGCAGCTATTTATTTGGAAATATATGCCACCAATATTACCTACATTTATTTTTGATTGGAACTTGTCTTTTGATAACATTTTTTGATTAAAAAGCTGTTGTTTATTTATATTTGCCAGTAAGTCACTATAATAAATATTTTTACGAAAACACTTAAATAGAATAGATTATTTACATAAGGATATACAGTTTATAAATTATTCTACATATAAAAGAGAGCTTTCAGACATTCTCAATTAAAGAATTGTATCAAAAAATATGTTCCTACCCTAAATAATATATCTGAATTCAGGGAAGAGTCTAACAAGTCCTTAGGCCACCAGAATTGAACCTAAAAGGGATGTATGAAAACTTAAATAAAACTCTTCCATTTGCACTATTTACTACGAGTTTAATTCGTTCCAAGAGCGAGTTCATTTTAAAAATGTGAATGAATGAACACGTGAACTGAGCTTGGGCGGCCTATGAAAGAAACTTACCGATAATAAGAAATTCCGACTTAAGCCAATATTTCGGACGATTGCCAGCTCGTAGTATGGAAAACAAAGATACACTCGTAGTAATAGGTACTATATTCTTTCAAAACTCTCTCTTAGGATTTTGATCTATCTCAATGCAAAAATTGGAAGAGATTGCTATTTTTAGAAAATCTAATCAGCCGAACTGGAGCCTCTTAAAATTTCTAAAATTGTAACCATAATAAAAAGTTTTGATTCAACATAGAACATATTAACCATGGCTCTGAAATATTAGAGCGTCTATTGTAAAAAACTCCATCTCTGCCCATATTTTTGTCTGTTGATATATCTAATATGGCCATAGATGGTATATTATTTATTTCTTACGTGCCCTATATGTGAAAAAACAAATTAAAATTGATTTTCTGAAGGTTGCATTAATTTATTAAATATGGATTAATTATATAATTTAAAACATAGAGGCCTATGAAGGGGGGGAAGTAGTTTGGTTCCATTCCATAACGGCTACAAGAAAATTTCTCATAAGGTAAAAGGAATCAAGCATGCAGAACTAAAAACAGCCCAGGGTAAACCTTAGTCTAGCTAAGCCATCGAATTCATATTTTTAATACATATTTATTTCTTTTTCAGGCAAAATTTACAATTAAAAAAGAAGAAGCAGACAATTCAAATATAATAGAATGTACTGGTATCGGATTAATAAATAAATACCTTATTTAGAAAAAATATAAAAAAAAAAAAATAAAAATAATTTAAAAAGAAGAAAATGTTTTTGTTCTAATTTATGACTGTGATTTAAACAAAAAAAAAAGGAAATTTCTGTAATTTTTTTTATTTTTATTTTTCTATTTATCTTAAAATCAAAAAACTCATCCTTAACATCTTGAAAACACATTTCTCTTTTTTAAAATGCGCCATTTTATAAGACGCAAACAAGTACAAAATATTTTTAGAGATTATGAATTAATTAGATTTTTTATTTATTGGTTTTTATTTTTTTTATATAATAAACACCCAATATTCATTTATACATCACTCACTCATTTTATAAAATATTGCGCGAATATTTTATTATATACATTAGAAAGATATTTCAAAAAAAAACCTAAATAACTTTAATATTATCTAAAAATTAGTATATATATATATATACATATATATATATATATAGCAGCTAAATTAGTTTCAAAATATAATTTCATACAAAAAAGTGTTAATATTACATTTTTTTATTTTTTTTTTCCAGTCTCGAGCCATTTTTTTTTTTTAAATTATTATTTTAAACAGGTTTTGTTTAATGGAAGCACCTGAACTCTCAAAAACAACTCTAGCCAATTGCAAATTTATATTTCAAGCCATATAAAATAATTAAAAATTAAAAATTTACTATTTACTTTTTTAAGCTTAAGAGCGGAAATTTTAGGTTTACTCAGTTTATTCTAGATTATTCGATTTGGGAAATAATGATAATATAAAATAAAATGGATGAGAGAAGGATTATAAAAATGGTAAAGTTAAATATATATTCTATTTTATTGTATTCTTTAGGCAATTGTTTTCACGAAATAAATTTGCATCCTTAGGCTAGCTTATTTCACTTTTTAAAATTGAAGCTTTCTCCGTTAAAATTATTAATGAATAATGTTTTCGTTTGATTATGGTATATTTACGTATATAAACCTAGTTTCGAGCACTTGTTCTATCTTGTTCAGATACAATTTAGGTACAAAACAGTTCATAGTATTATCCATATTTTTTGACTCAGGCCTATTTGAACCCCTATTAATAAAATCGTGAAATGTTCCTTTTAGTATAGTAGATTTTAAACACATCCCCTGAAGGGTGGGAGTTAAAAGGGGGCTATAGCTTTTACCAAACATATATATATTCAAAGATGTATTATTTCTATGAAATAAAATTTTAACTACGACAGTATTTATAAAATAAGTGTTATAAAAATTAAGGGGGCATAACTGTTTTTTTTAGAAAAAGGGATCGTAGGCATAAAAAGTTTGGAAATCACTCCATTAGTGAAAAAGCCAGGAGGGAAAATTTAATCTCAGATTATTTATATTAGAAAAATTAAAGCTATATGATATAAATGATCATTCACTCAGGAAAGACACTTGGCACTTGTAACTTTTGTAACAATAAAGTGATTACATGAAATATATTTATTCCAAAGCATATTTAAACCTACATTTGTCTGGTCAAAAATTTGTGAACCCCTATATAAGATTCTGGGTGTTTAGTAATAAGTGTACTTGAAGACCACAAAACGAGTACCCATATTATATAAATATACAATAATGAAACAGAAAATATTGTTTATTTCTGTTTGTTCTCTTTAGATTCACCATTTCATTAAACTCTTCAAAATTATAAATTTCGTCACAAAAATTGCTGGTCCAAGGGTGCTAATTAAATTTGCGAATTTATAACAAAAAGAGGACAATAAAATATATTTTATGTAACTTTGGTTATTTTTTATTTTTCTTCAAAAATGATTTTAGAAAAAATGTAGTTTTTTGTTAATGGATTTGACGACTTTAGAATTTAAAATAAAGAGGAAGATAATGGATTTGCAAATGAAAGAAAATTATAGTATTATATTCAGACCAAATGAGGTATTTACTTTTTCAAATATAAAATTTCTCTTTATTTATCTTATATTAAAATGAAAATATTTATTTTTATCTATTAACAATATTTTGCATATCTTTTAATGTAGAAAGAAAATTAAAAATTTGAAATTTTGAAATAAAAATATATATTTTAATAAATTATTTTATTTTTTAGAAAAATTTTCTTTCCTTTTATTTTTAGAAAAATAGATATTTTTAAAGTTTTTATGCTTTAGAAGTCCAGTGTCGTATTCACCATCAATTTTAAGAAGTTGCCTCTGGAAAGTTAATGATGCAAAATGCAAAAAAAAGGCCAAACATAAATTCCAAAAATCAAAAAATAAATTATGCAAATTAGGAAAAAAGGTGTTTCTAGTTTGAAATTGCACTTGCTTGCAGGTATTTTTTATAATAGTCTTGGAATTGAAGTTTTCACATCATTAATAAATAATGTTTTCTGTTTATGTGTACAAAATACCACTTCTGCGGCCTTTTTCAGGTACAATTTTTCATTTAAAGTTATGATATTAGATGAAAAATTCTTTCTATTTAAATTGTACTTGAATAAGTTCAAAGGTTGAATGACCAAAAAGTTGTATTTTATGCAAATAAACTAAAGTTAAACATTTAAATCATTAATAACATGAAATTGGAATCACCAGAAAACCTACTATTCGTTTTTACAAAATGATTCTTAAAAAAATTTAAAAATATAAATCCTGGGTGAATGGTCCAACCCTAAATCTACAGTACAAGCATTTTCAGAGCTTTAAAAATTTTAACCTCAATCTAAAACACTGTCACCAAAAAGTTTTCCCACTCAATAGTTTATCATCCAATCACAAGGAAATTATAACCACTATACCCTGCCAGCTAGATCCTTTAGAGGGAGCTGGCTCCGTCTATCGCCATTTCCTTTCTTCACCTCGTCTCATTCGTTACTAGAATAACTCGATTCTACCTACTTTACTGAATGGTGAACATTTTCTGTTGCTGGATAATTCATTTTTTATTTGATTTTGATAGAATTATTACACAAAATTATTTTGTGTACTGCTAAACTTTTTAATTTAATTATTAAATTTCAATGAATAAAAAACGTAGAAAGATGGTAAAATAAGGTGATAAAATTACAAATATTTGGAAGAATTCAAGGAACTCCAACAAAGGAAGGAGCGCTTTAGAATATTTGGAATTCTATTCATAAATTTTCCTCCTGAAAACTAAGCGTTTTTTTTTTATATTGAAATTAATTCTTCAGCATCACCTTCTAAAGAGAATTTAATTATTAAAATTTTTCATAAAGAAAATGAGTAGTAGTTTTATGAATTATTTCTGTGAATAATTTGCAAATCTGCAAATCTCTAGAAAAAAAAATAATCGTAAAATCCATCTCCTTCCTCCAACATATTATCTTTAAGTTTTAAATGCTGATTTCCCAAATTTTAACAAATGAAGTATTTATATTAATATATCATTTAGTATTTTATATGGCCATTTTTCAATGTTAATTAGCTTGAGCTGGAGGGTTGTTGTTATTGTTGTGGTTAATTTAATACAATTCCATTCCTGTTTTTCCATATGTGGTGGATTCCCCTGACGAATCGCGATCGTCACCTCGAGAGGAATTTGTGTTGTATCCGATCTCATGGTATCGGATTGGATATGTGAGTTGGTTCCCCTTGTCCCATGAATACAATTCCTAGAACAAGTGAAATACATCCACAGAGTTAAATAAGATTCACTAAAATTTTGATTTAGTTTCTTCTTACCTTGAATCGATGATTGTATCCAAGTGTGGTTGTCTTTTTAAAGGGATTAATGAATGTCAAATTCACAATATCTAATAAATTGTTCTTATATAGATCCAAAGCAAATCTGAAAAATAATAAATAAATTATGTTGAAAAAATAGATGCATTACTTCACGATCATCTTCAGGGCAAACAAAATTATTATAAAAAAATATAGATGTTAAGAATTTCATTTGTAGGTGTTTCTTTAGGCAATTGACAAGCAATCTTATTTTTACGTTAGAATTTGGGTTCCATCACTTATAAAAATTATATTATTTGCCAACTGCATATATGGCCTATAGTAACAAATGAAATATCTATATTTTTATGACAATTTTGCATCCACCAGTCAACTAAAAGCAAATTTATTTTTTATTTGTTATCATGCAGGAATAAGGATAAAATTCGTACAGCGAGAAAATTTTGAAATCATATTTGATTTTGAGAAATAAGTACAATATAAATTTCTAATAGAATAACAGTTCCCACTCTGTGAAATGGTTGATTCTTAATACCTGATCTTGGTGTTATGCACTGTGACACTATCAACAGCGTATAGTACACCGCACACGATAAACATCTCCCCCACTTTATGGTGATTGAAGGTGATGTTCCAACCGAACTGGACGGTCATAGCCCAGGAGTCGAGCTTGAGCACGACGGTGTTATTTGAGGGTGGCAGACCATAGATCACCCAGAGACCGTTATCGTCGGCTGCGAGGTCTGCATAGTTATATTGCGTAGTGTACAAATAATTATCACCCGAAGTTGGTAGTCCAGGCACATCCAAAGGTGTATAGGCTCGTGTAGTCAGGTCGTAGCGTAGAATCCGAGGCCGGTCACGTTCTTGGTAGTAGAATGATCCGTTGTAAATGACATGAGAATTGCCCTGGAACAGATCAATTTTTCAAAAAATGCCTTCAATTGAAGGTGACAAAATAAAACATTTTTTTTTAGATGAAAAGTCCAAAAATTCCTGATAACAATTAGACTAAATTAGTAATTATATAAAATTAATCTAATTAAGATGAAGCAAAGTAAGAAGAAATAAAAATTTATGTTAAATAATTCAATATATTCCTATTATTATATGCCTTTTCTAGAAATTCCATATGAAAAAACTAATAGCGTTTTCAATTCATTGTTCTAGATCTGTGAAACACGAAAACGCTATTGTTAATCTCCATTGTGAATAAATTTTATTGGGACGCTGTATTTTCTTTGATAGACACGTCTTGTCACAGGACAAAAAAATCAAACAAAAATTTGAACTCTTATTAAAAATTCACCGACCCCTGTTATGGTACAACTTTAAATGATAATAATAATAATAATACCATTTTCTTCCAAATTATTCTAACTTGATAACAAATAGTAGGACAAGTTTTTAGTTTTTATAGGAAGATGCATCTTACCCTGAAGGGATGGTCTAATCTAATGACTTTTGCTCCTGTGTTGTTAGCATAAGCCGTTTTGTTTGGAAATTCATATAGATTGTAGGCTTCATCATCCCCTTCTTGTGTTGTCCACACTTTGTCAAAGTCTGCATCCATACGAGGTGACGGATCTCGAAGCCAAGACCCGAATGTCTGATTGGTCAGTCGGTGGTACATCGCTTTGCCAACTGCGTACAGTTGACAATCTGAAAATTGTGCATAAAATTAATTTATTAGACTTTAGTAAGCGCTTGAAAAGATGAAAACCCTTTCAATAAAAAACCTTTCAGCGTTAAGATAACTCTTATTCTTCATATTTATTTATTTGTTATATTTAGAGACTGGATTTTTGAGCAGTATCAAGAGACAAGAGAGAGATTAACCATACGATTTAAATGTGTCGATATGCGTTATTCGTTTTTATCTAAATTAATTGGTAGCTAGTTATTGCCCAGGAAACGAACCAGTGACTTGGAAAGCCGGAGTCTTGACTCTTCTCAAAGGTGCAATTATCCGGTTTGGAGAGAATATAATTTTTTTTTCTTTTATTAAATTTATGGCACTTGGGTTTTTATCCACTCTCCCAAGCAAAACATAGAACCAATTGGATTTTTGCATTAATTTTGGGAGGCTAATCGGATAAGTTTGCAACACAATTCGGGTTAGAATCCCGCTTGCCGCAAAAAATTATTCAACTTTGCCAAGTCTCCTCCTGGGGAAGGAAAGTGAAGATAATCTCGCCTCCAGTAACAGGCAAAATTCGAGATTGCCTAATTTCCTATGGGACGGGAAATCCGTCCCTGAAATTGAATCCATTCCTCCGACATTAATTTTGACTATATCATTGAAAAAATAATTCTATTACTATTTTTCATTGATAATATTCTTTTTTTTCTTGCTTTAGATGTTTTTCTAAAGAGAAACGGGGATTTTGTAATTTCTCAAATGGACAACCCATGTTAGTATAATTCTCTCTCTCTCCCTTTGTATTTTATTTAAGTTTTCAAATGTTAATTATAATAATTATTTTCTCCAAAGCTCTATCCTTTCTTTAAGAAATGTTATTCTCTAATTGGGGAGAGAGAGCACATCCAGGGCTAGACAGGCAGATGGATTGACCCTTGGGAATTACATATATTGAATATTATACGAGGAATCCACTCTGAGGGCCGATTAGATTGAATTGGTCCAATCAGTTAAAGGCCGCTCCTGGACCCATCGACTTACTTGGGGCTCACGTTTCTAACCCTATTTGCTAAAAAAAATGAAGAGTAGGAAGGCCAGTGCCGAAGGGAAGCTTCCCATTGGCATCTGGCGACCACTGATCGATCAGTATAACGAGAAGCCTGAGGGCTGATGGCTGATTAACCCCAGCTGAGGACCGGAAGAGATTCAAAAGGGGTTTGGGGTGTCGATTGGACAGATCCATTAGCAGCTAGCAAACAGCACCAGGTGCTGTACTGTTCAGACCACACCAATCGCCCTGATATTTTATTAATTAACCCAATAAATTGCACTCCAACTCAAATCGCTTTCCTCGGCCTCCCTCTTTGGATTTGGTTCTTAGAAGTTAATGTCCTCGTAAAGGTATTCCGATCATTTCTGATGTTATTTATTATTTAAACTAGTATAACCCATTGCGAATGCATTCTCATTCAATATTATGCCGAAATAAGTAAAATTTTAAAAATTATTTTGTAACTAACTTCATGAATCACGTGAATAAGTAATGTATAGCTTACATTAAAACTCTCAATGTAGCCTATAATCATTAAATTTTTTTTGAGATAATGCTTGACGGAAATAGATCGTAAACTTCCTGGCATTGGTGTATTGTCCATTGGACAAACTTGAGGATATCCCCTAATTGGAGTTCCGAACTATACGCTAAAATGACCCCGCCCTAACAGCACCCATAATATGGCTGTATTATTACTAAATTCTCAAGATTTCCAATTTTAAAGGAATATTGTACAATAGTTTCACTATTACAGCAAATTTTTTACTGGACTCTAAAAAGACATATATTGCTGTTGAAATGCCAATATTGCGTTGCAATATTATTGGAATATATGGTCCTGTTAGAGAATGGACAGAGGGGTAATTTAGGGGAAAAGCTATTGTTGATAAAAAAAGTAAAATGGAATTCTGCTATAGAAAAATTAGAAGTTAACGCGAAAGAAAATTTGTATGGGAAAAAAGGGAAGGAAAATGGCCCTTTCAATCTGTAAAGCTCCAATTCTGAGATGGACAACAGGAGAGCACCCGAAAAAAAGTAAGGGAAAATTTGAATTAAAAAAAAATTTAATTCCCATCTCTATTTAGTTGGAACCTTAAATTTGAATTTGCCGAATGTCTCTATAAGCTAAAAAGCACCGTTACTTCCTGGGAGGTTGAACTTAAGAACTTAAGTGATTTCAGATGTGCTGTTTTTTCCCATATTTGAAGATCTCAAGTAGATTATTTCTTTGGAAGAAAATATGATTTGTGACTTTTATAATAATAATTTATAAGTCCTGAAGACGGTTCGATTAAAGGAGTGGAACTGAAATTGGACAATCAATCAGTTGACTGAAAAATAAAAGAATTTTTAAAAACTATTTAGATATCTTTTATTAGTCATACTCACTCAATTAGAACTGAGTGTGCTGAAGAAGTTGCTTGAGATCTTCTAATATTAAGAATTCGGGCTCTAAACTTAGATAATCATTAATAATAATTTTGACAATTAAAAGGGTGCTTTTATCAATTATAATCATATTAGCCTATAGTTTAAATTTTAAGTCTCCTCTATTCTCAAACCCTTTAAGGCTATTATATTTATTATGTTAATTAGGGGGCTTGGTTTGTGGTAATCTACACAAAGGAACATAATTGGTTTACAAATGATTTATTGGAAATTTAAAGGGTGCCTTTACCAACGATAATCAATCTCGGATTTCAAAACGCATCCACTAGAACTCAACATCGCTTTTGAGTGTCTTTTTGAACAAAGTAAGAAAAATTTTATTTTCTGAAAGGAGAGTAGAGGAGTGGGGGGGGGGGGTTTAGTAAACAATTAGTAATCCATTCAATTACAAATGTTACCTAATATATTTATATAAGATAGTTTAAATAAATTTTGGAAAGTAGGAGAGATGATGATTTAATTTTAAAAAATGAGGCAAGTGGAAAGAAGCAAACTCTTGCTTTTAGTAAATAAAATTGTCGACGTTTCGTCCGATTCTTCCTGTCTTTATCAGAATTTATATAAACCTAGATTTAAGACATTATCTCGGCCTCTCCTAGAGAAATATGCTTAAACAATCGTCCTTTAGGTATGGTTTGTCAATTATTTGAGAGTCTCACATCTCACTTACATAATGTCAAAATCACTGATTTATAAAATCGTCCTGATATAGATCGAAACATCTACAAGTTGATATATTAAAAGTAAGATTATTTTTTAAATTTTCCTGCTTTTTATCATTTGACTGAAAATTTTTATTGGACCTGTTGCAATTTGAACTCAAAATAAATTTGAACGGTCATCAGCCAGACCGACAAAGAGAGACACTATTCTTGTCTTAAAATAGAATCTTCTTGAAAAGTTTAAAAAATTTTCAGCTAATAATGTTTAAGGCAAACTGAATAAAAAAAGTGTTATTATTGATAACTTTCAAGATGTTCTTCATTTATGTGATGACTATTATGAATTATTATAGGTAAAATTTTTCTAATTTTTGTTTTATTTATTGAATAGGAGCAACAATCTAATAGTTGCACACGGCCAATTTTCTTGGCACTACTGGCTGTTTTTTGATATACAAATTTGTTGTAGAGATTATATATGATTGTGTATTATTAATATTATTAATATTATGTATGTGATTATGATTATTTTGCGCATATTGTTAAGTAGAGGCGTAAGCGTTCCAGTTTATTTAGAGAACTATCTAAATGAGAGAAATTTAAAATACTTCAATAATTTGATTGACAAAAAAATTATGTGATGTCGAAATTTTTGACATTATATCCCCGCTCTAAAAGTTTAAAGATCAAAAGATGTTTTCTCCACGTCCACATCTCAGGAATTCATAATGCGTGAAACTTCAAAATTATCACTATAAAAATACCACTAAATAAAGAAAAATTGTTTTTAATTTTTAATTTCGATTTTATAATTACAGTCAATTATCTAGAATTAATTAAAAAAAATTATAAAAGCATTATTTTTCCCTTTTTATCAATAATAATTTTAATGTACCAACTCTTAATTGATGAAATTAATGTATTTTTTTTTTAACAAAATAGCTGCTGGAAATGATCATTTCAAGTTAATTGATTTCATCATTAATCATTATTAGTAAGAAAAAAATTAATGATTGATAAATGATATATTAAAATGATTGAATTTTGAATATGTTATTACTAACTATTGGGATTCTATCAAGTGAAAAAAAATTTTTTTTTTGTTCTCATAACAAAAAGACTGTGCCTACTACTCTACTCACCGAGAGTCCTATTGGGCAGGCCTGTAAAGGTGATATTGTTGAGCTGCTTGACTTGCATTTGGCCGACTAAATGATAGAGTGAAAATCCGCCATCAAAACATTTGGCCTCTGGACAATCTTTGCACTCGGGTGGCGGTGGACAAAGGTTGTCCATGTCAATGGAGACTGGTGGAGGTGGTCCGAACACCGTCACCGCGCCGAATCCCATACCCAAAGGACCGAGAGGTGGCAAGGGCTTCGATGGATCTAATTCTGGAACACAAACACAAATGTTTAATAACTAAAAATTAAAGTCATATAAATTCAATTGAAAGTAGGGATGCTGTATGGTGAATTAGTACCTGGATTCTCAATTTTAATTTAATTGAGAAAATTAAAAACTAAGAAAGACAATCGGAAAACATATATCTACATTTAGAAGGATGGAAGTCAGGAGCAAGCAAAAAATATAAATCCTTCGGATGCTTAACGAATATTTCGGATCAAATTTATTGTCCTATCATCAGCGGATTCATTATAGAGTGCTGAGTTAGTTGTTATTTAAAGGGCACAATACATGATATGAGATGTATTGTTAATATGTATTAACACATGCGATGCAATGTCAATGTTCCCATTGATTTATTTTGTGAGAATGATCATTTCCTCGCCATTGTTTAGAAATATCAACAATATAAATACATGTATTGTGCCCTTAACATACAACTAATTCTGGGCACTAAAATGATTCCATGACTGATGATAGAAAAATAAATTTTATTTTATTCTAATGACAACCTAATCTCCTATCTGCACTGAGGATGGTTGCTGTAGAGTGACCGAAATATCTGTATTAAAGTGAGATGGAGAGAGGGTGAAAATAAACGCTGGTTTTATTCTCCTTTCCAGTTTAAATATCCAGCTAATGCCTCAACTACTGAACAATAAATTAGATCCGAAATATTCATAAAGAATCTTTACATTTTTTGGGTCCTCTGCCTTACATCTTTCTCAATCAGAATTACAGTCACCTACATCGATCAAATATATAATTGGCAAGAATATAATTTATTTTATAATTAATCTGTATGATATGTATACACTTCTTGTGGGTGAATATTCACATTAAAAAAAAAAAAAAAAAAAACATCCACTAGAGAATTTCTATGGGATACATATCAGAGAGGTTTTTAATCCCTTAAAATAAATATTTATATTTTAATAAACCCATTAGTGGGAAATTCCTTAGTCTACTCTATCAAGCAAGTAATCGAGTATGAATCAAGCGTACTGTATTTCGAAATACAGTTTATATTTCAAAGTGAAGAAAGAAAATTGGCAGAAGTTCCATCAGTAGAATTGATAATTACTCAAAAGCGCTTGTTTTTTTTTTTATTTGGTGTTTTTCTTGCCATTAATTATCGTACAAATAAGTAAAAAAAAAAAAAAAAAACAAGTAAATAAAATTAAAGAAGCCGGATTTCGATCAAAAAAATCTTATCTTCCTCTCCATCGAGAAATTCTGCAAACGCTACCGATTCTGCTTTTGCCAAATTCTAACATATATTTTATGGAAAGGATCGGGAAATAGATTTTTGAATATTTTTTAATTTTTCTCATATTTAGTTTCTAATTAAGAAACCATAATATCAGAGAAGCATTTCAAAATGGGAACTCCGTCACACCTTTTTTAAAAAATAGTCCATCATTCATATTTTTGAATTCATCTCCTGGTCGAGATTTTAGAGATATTGACAGTGTCAATATTGATATCCTTCAAAATCAAGGGATTTGGGGATTCCAGGGAATCCGATGAAAATTTATTTAAACCAATTGGATATCATTTGATATAAATAAAGATGCCCGGATTATTCGTAACATAAATAATAAATTTTTGAATTGTTTAGTCTCTCTGAGAAACACTTTAAAAAAATTTTTTGAATCCATTCTTCAGAGAAAAAAAATTTTTTGAAAAAAAATACTTTCATGGAAACACTCTGCCTATGTTCCCGTCTAAACTTTTCTAAAATTAGAATTACAAATAATATTTTAATCCTTTAATCATTTCAAATAAAAAATAAATATAACTAAATAAAATAAACTAGAAATTGAGAAAAAAATTCCCAAAATAAGCATAAAACCCGGGAAAAAAAAACAAAAACTATATTTGAATTGGAACTTATCGAAAACTGAAAAAAAAAAACATATTGGCTGGAAGGAAAACAGGAACTGAATAAAAAAAATTTCCTTTTTTCATCAATGCATTGTCGACCAGTGATAAATCGATATCGAACAGAGAAAAATATTTTTTTTTTCGGAACAAATACAGCGACGAAAAAAATAATGGTTTGAAGCTCTGATTCCAAATGATTGTATTTTTCATATTTCATGATCATCTAAAGGAATTTTTTTATTTTATATAATTTTAGCATAAGAATAGTAATAAGATATTCGGTCCTTGTAGAAGATATACGTATTTTACTAAACAAAATCTAATGATGAGCATGATGAATATTGCTTGCTCCTCTCAATCGTATTTGGTTCATTCTAAGTATGATAAATTTAATTAAAATAAAAGAACATCGAGATCTATCAAAAGCTCGAAAAATTCTCACACAACACTAATAGTCTTCTAAAGAAGAATAAAAGGAAGATAAAAAACATCTTGGTTATCGGCAAATCGCAAATTCACAGAAAGACAAGCAGAAGGCACGTGCTTCATTTAGCCCATTCTGGCCAATTAATGGGGCGATATATTCCCGAAAGACTCTCTCGGGAACAGCAATCTTTGCGTAGCATCTTAATTGGAATGGACTTGTTTTCTTTCTCCTTTAGAAAAGGGTAAAATTTATACCAACCGCAAACGAATCAAGATTACCACAATTAGCGGGTGGATTACGCAAGCCCTTTTTTTTTAAACAGGTATAATTTATTTAAAAAATAATACTTTCTCATTATATATTACAATTATATTATATTAGAAATTAATAAATAAATGAAGTTTATCAAATTGATATATATATTTTTGGTAAATAAAAATATAATAATGATCGAGACGTGATGGCCGAGAGTTTACTAGGGTCCGGGGGGTGGATCCTATATTTTCTTATGACGACGACTAATTTGATTACTAGTCATTTGCTGTTGGAGGCCAATAAAGAAAGCAGAAGGCAGATTGCAGCAAAGAAAAAGAAACCCTTGGATGCCAAAACCCGAAAGGAGACATTTTGGACAAAATTTATTTGTCCCACTTCAGTCACTTATTTATGATAAGACCCAAAGTTGTACATGATATAACAATGTATACATATATTCTTATAGTGAGTGTCGGATGGTGATATGCGAGTATATTATAATAATCTAAGGTCTTGTTGCTGCAATCTGCCTTCTACATCCTTTATAATTATAAGTAATATAGGTAGGTAGGTAAATTTTTCTCGAAACGCCTCTAACGATTGATGAAATTTTGTATATTTACTATTTAGGAAGCAAGGATTCGATTGGGCTAGGTCCCAACTTTGAGAAAAAATTGTATATTTAGGACGTCTCTGTTTGGTAGACCCTATTAATGAATGATTCAATCGTTAGTTCTTATGCCTAACTCCAAAGAACCTACATTTGAAAGGTCTCTGTTATTAAAAAAACAGAGCAACGTTCGGTCTTTAGGTATTTATATTTTCTAAATAATATTTGCAAAGAAAAATTTATTAATGGGATGTTGTGTACGGATATATTCGTAATCAGATTTTGTTCCAGATAGTCATAATCGATCAAAAATTGCTTCTTGATCGAAGTGAAAAATATTCCAGGAAGGTCTAAACCAGTGTTTCCCAACCTTTTTTGTGCCATGCCCCACCTAAGTCTTTCTAAAATTCCTATGCCCCCCCTATGTAACATATACATAATTTTTAATTTTAAAAAATTGAATTGTTCACTTAAGAAACTTAAATGATAGGTTTTAGGAAGAAATCACTAGGAAATTGTTAACGAA
>JAAAKE020097333.1:8252-19214 GCA_010014785.2 Anisolabis maritima
GTGCCTTAATGCGTGTATTAATATATATTAATTATATTTATTAGTATTATTATTTACCTTCCTCATTTAATTGATCTCTAGCTTGTCTACAAAGGTATATTCGTACTCGAGAACAAAAAATTAACATAAAATAGATATTTAAATTTAAATACAAAATAAGGGATAAATCCAATTTAATTAATGATAGTTAATGCCTGTTTTGCTTAACAATTAATTCCACTAAATTTCCACTCAAGATGAAAAGCTGATCAGAATGCTAAATATAATGAAAAAATATTCAAATCGGTAAAAACTTGGGGATGAGTTCACAAAACTCGGCTTGAGAAAATAAAATCTAATAAGTTTACTACGGGGTATGTTTTTTGAATTATTGTTTATTTCTTCTCCTCATCTATATATTACCAAGCATCTTATTTTTGATTGACTGGATAGTCAATTGAATTGGAATTGGTTCCAAAATCAAGAACTTACTGTGACTGAATACTTAGATTTCTTAAAGTCTTTTTCGGCATCTGTGCCCATTTAGACTCCGTCCTTATTTATTTTATACCAATTGGTAGCCAATATAATATTTATAAATAAATTTATGTCGCTCAGGATGGGAAGCCACTGACCTTTGGTACATGAAGCCAGACCTCTACCTCTGCACCAAGGGACAGGGCAAATGATTATTTTTATCATAAAAAAAAGAATTTATTTTAAATTATTGCTGTTAATTTTTTTGTCTTTTTGGCATCTCAGGCCATATAGACATTATACGATATATACTCTATTTATTTATGACACACAATAATTCAGACATATTTTTATTTAAATCAATTGGAATCCAATTCGATTTAAATAAATTTTCATCAGACTGCTTGGGATCCGAATCAACACCCTTTGGCTTTAACAATATCACTATCTTTAACCTCTCGGCCATAGGGTGAGGGCAAATTGATGTTACTGTTTTCATGTAAAGTAAAGTTTTCATGTGTTTTTTATTTTTTAAATATACTAGATGATTGATATAACATAGAATAATAATAAAAAAAAAGTGATGCCAAATATTCCCCAATATTCGAATGTTAATCGCAAGTATTTATTACATTTTATAATTAATGGTTGTTGCGGCTCCAGAGGGTTGGAGAGGGAATATGGAAGGTCGCTTAGTGTGTCAGACAAAGAGGAAGTGCTACCAAACTCAAAAACTTAAAGGAAGAGAACTTTTAGAGAGGGCAAATAAAAGAGATGGCAAAATTTTAAGAGGGAAAAATTTAAAGTCTACAAAAGTTTTTTTAGAGCAAAAGAGAAATACCAGAGATGGCTAGAATAGAGTCGTGATGATAAAAAGAACAAAAATTACTACACTACTAGACCCTAGATAAATTTATATATATAATAAAAATTATATGTTATTAATTTTATATTTGAAATTAAAAATAAAATAATTTAAGTAATTTAAACAAATAATTATGTAAACCATTCATTTATAGCTATAAAATGAATGTATTATAGTTTAAAAAAATAAATTTAAAGACTTCGTAAAAGCGATAGGAGCGCTCCCTAAAGGCAAAAGGTTGAGGTTTGATCATTCATCATGTTAAAAATAGGGTTAAATATTTATATAAAGCTCTTCTAAGTCAAAGCAAACTAGTTTTAATTATCCAAATGACAATGTCAACAAATATGTTTGTGTCTTAACAATTCTATACCCGAAAAAATCTATTTTAATTTTGTTTATTCTTTAGACTACCTTAATTAATTTGGGACATGTCTGCAATGGAAACTTGCATTTGTGGCAAGGACAATAAAAATTTCGATCTCGATTCCAGACATATAGATGATTGTATTTGTGATGAAAATAAAACCTTAGCCTTTTTTAATGAAATCAATTCAATCCATGAAGCTAGATTAAAACTCCTTGATGAAGAAACAAATCAATCTGACGTTTATGAAGTAATTTAAATTATAACAATTAAAAATTTATTATATTTTATTAATAAAATGTTAATTTGTTTAAGTTAAAAATTGATACTCTAAAGAAATGGATTAATGATTTAAGTGAGCAAAATGTAGTACTTATTCAGACTGTGACACAATTAGAAGAAGAAGCTGCCAAAAGGGTTCAGTTATTAGAAACTAAATTAAGGCAATCTGCTACCACTGCTTATGAATATATATCTAAAGTTCAAGAATTTAACAATAAAACAGAATCCATGGTACGTATAATAAGTTAGACAAGTCTTCGTACACCCTTCAAAAATAATCATTTAAAAAACAATCGATAATTTTAAAATTAAAGCTTTCACATATTCACTAATTAATAAATAATATCCTTATATAGGAGATATTCCGACCCGCTTGACATTTGTCATCATTCATTCACCTAGGAGAATAGAGGAAGATTCAAAATTAAGATATATTTCAAATTTAAACTTGAAGGATTTGTTTATTTTGTCAAATTAAAAAAATTATTACAAGAAAACTTAATTTCTCATTCTGAGAGGCTTCATATATGTCGTGTAATACGAGTTGGTATCCAAAATTTTTGAGTGGTCTAATATTTAAAAAGTAATTATATGTAGTACCACAATGAAAAGACAGTTGCCCTTCGTGCAAAGGTAAAGGTCTTTAATAGATCAGAGAAAGAAATACCGAAGGAACTGGTTTATCATAATTAGTGCATAGTTTGGAAAAAAATGCAAGAGCTGCATGGACCTTTTAAGATTGCTCCTAAACAAATAAAGAGCTTATGATTAAAGCTGGTATTAAGGTAATCAAATGATCACAAAGAACATCAGCTTATTATTATAACAAAACATTGCCTAAATGAGTGTAATTTTCCACAGTGATTTCTAAATAATTTTAGCAATTACTAACATTTCATTGCTCTTTAATAAATGCTATTCAAATGACAGGCTAGTGCCAAAAATTTGGATCATCTCACCTCGTATTACAGATCTCACAAGAAGTCTGTCACAACCCTAAATTAAGTATTATCTTAATTAGCTTGTAGTGGGATTATTAGTAAATAATTTATAAAATAAATGATTTTAAAAATTCGAATTTAACGAAAGAAACCTTGATATAGTGGTATCTAAGTGAGGTGTCTTTTCCGCAGCACTCCATCTGATCTTAAAACCATTTTCATCAATATTGCTCTTTCTAAATTATTTCTTAATAAATGGGACTAAATTACAACACTCAATTTTGGATTCTGCCAGGCCCCTTATGAAATGCCAAAAATAAAAAAAATTTTGAATGTGAAATGCATAATTAGTTTTTTTTTTCAATTTCTGAAAATATTCTTGTTAATATTATCACATTTGTGGATAGAGACAATATTATTCAAAATTATATATGATTTTAATTGCAATTAAATTTTAATTATTTTTGTGGGCGACGTAAGACTTGAAACTGTCTATATATATATATATATATTTAATTTTTATCAACTTTTAATTTATAAAATGTTTTTTAAAGACTTTGGATAAGGATCTAAATAATGAATGCCTAAGAGGTAGAATGTTGAATTTGGAAAACGATGTTTTAAATCTTCTCGAGTTAATTCACAGAGTAAGAAAGACTGGCTCTTGGAACACAAATGGATTACATTTTACTGAAGTGACATATGAAGATATATTTGGATCACAAATGTCTGTTTTTTATTTTATTTATTTTTTCTATTTTTCTAATAAATAACGTTTTAATTATTTTTACAGGTCCAACGACAACGAATCATATCAGGTACCATTTAAAGGAATTTAATTTATTAACTTTACCATCTTCCAATTTTAAAAATTTTTAAATTTTTATTTTGAATAAATATTATAAAATTATTTATCTTTATGTGTTTATTATCATATATTTATAAAAAAAATGCATATTGGAAACTGGGATTTTATCATTAGGTTAAACATTAAAACGAATCATTTTTAATAAATAATAAGTTATATATATATATAATATATTGGCCTAGTTAAATATATTACCATCATTTATTATTTCATATCTCCCATAAAAATCAGTCTTCTGAAAATCGAAACGGAATTCCCTCAAATTGCGCCCAGGGAGGCTGTTGTTTTGAGGAAACTCATTTCTATTTCCATTGGTAGGCTATTTTTTATAGATTTGATATAAATCAAAGTTTTAGTTGGCAGCTCTCATTTATATAATATGAAAATTTGAAGATATTCCGCCCTTAAATGTATTTTCTTATTTGCTATTAAGATGCCGGAAACTAAAATGCCTGATTTTTCTCATATCCTAAAAAAAAATCTCTTTAAATTGGCCCCAGAACCTCTATTTCCACGCAAATACGTCAGTGATGGTCTTTTTTCTGAAATTTGATTTAATAAATGCTAGTTAAATATCTAAACTAGGTCCCGTAACGTGCATACTGCGTGTTATATTCAGGGAATGCCATTTTTTTCAACTACATGTATATCAACAATTTTTTTATTTTGACTGGCTCTACCTTTTAAAGATTCTAAAAAATAAAAATCCAATCAAAAACTTCTATTTATTTAAATTGAATTAGAGATATTTGTATATTTATTTTTAGGCCTTTAAAGAAATTAAAACAACAGAAGAATCAAAATTAAAATATCATTCTATAAGGTAATATTATTATTTTTTTAATTTTTAAATTTTTAATTAAAGTTTCGATTTAATTCATTAATAGTAATCTTCGACAAGAGTTAGAAGAAATGAAGCGTCAATTACAACTTAAAGATCAACAAATTTTAGAAGTGTTAAAGAAATTTCAACATTTAAGAGATAATTTATCAGAAACTTCTAATAAAGTTAGTTTACCAAAATATTTTTGTGTTTAAAAAACACATATTAATTATTGTTATTTATCAGGTTACTTATATGATTAAAGTTGGTCAAGGAAATGTTGAGTCAGAAAATAATTTAATCAACAAATATAAAGGAATTTCAGAACATGTACAAACAAAAAATCTCTCTTCACATGTAAGTCATTTTTTTTTTTAATTTATCTATATTTTTTCTTAAGATATTCTACATTTTTATTAACAAATTTTCTTATTATATTTCTATTATTTTATTTTTTATTTCTCTTGTTTCTTAAAATTTTTAATCTTATCTAATTTTTAAATAATTAATAAAAAGTTTTTCTAGAAAATTGAAAACTATTTTATAAAGTGTAGCTTTAGTATTATTTTATTTTCATTTGTTTCTCTATTTTAATTGATAGTCAATGGATGACTCCAAAAATTTGGAACATTTGGGTCAAGAATGTAATGAACAACGGCTTCAATTAATTCTTTTGAAGAAACAACTTTTGGAATCCGAGGAACGGTATCATAATTTATTAGAAAACAAAGATGAATTAGAACAGGAAATTGGTTTGGTAAAACGAAATCTTGTCCGAGCATTAGACGAGTCCAGAGATCTTAATAAACGTCTAGAGGATAAAGATAAAGTAAGAAAGAAAATTGAATGATACCGGATTTGGTTTTGGTGCCTTTTTTCAATTTTGTTAAGAAATCCAGAATTTAAAAAATTAATTAACAAAAAATATGGAAAGATAAAGAAAATTTCACCAGAGCCAATAATAATTGAATATGGCTAGGGTCTGATATTCATCTAAATGACTGACTGATTGCTGCTGCAGCTAAGTTTGAGTCATGGAATTTATAAAACATACACAAATTTTTTGATAATTTCTTAATATCAATGTACTTAAATATAATGTTTGCATATCATTTAAATATTGCTTCTTAACGTGAAGTATTTGAGTTTGGTGCGCCGTTTTCAGTTTGACGTTGCTGCATTATATAAAATATAATACAATACACTATTTTATTGTAAAAGCCTCCCCATATAATTTGGTTGACCATTTCACTTTTTTTTAGAGATGTTTTATAGTTTCTACGAGTGATGTTTTCAGCTAGGCCCTTCAAAACCAAAAAAGTGCAAAAATCAACATAAAATTACAATAAATACATTTTAAAAAAATAAAAAATTTAATTGGATTTTAATATTTATTCCCATTTTCTATAAGTCATTTTGGATCTGATTCAGGAAACTGAAGTAAAAACAGTTGCAAATGAGTTGCCTCGCTGGACGAATAACTTCCATGTAGCTCACTAGAGTAGATTAAAGTTAGGTTGCAATTGGGTTGCGTCGGTGTGCGAAGGGCTTACATTTAAAAACATAAAATAAAATATTTTATTTGGGATCCCACCAAACAAGCATTCTGGCTATGGTTTCTACTCATTAGGCTCTCCATTTATACATCTTTCTCCATATTCCAACTTTTTCTTCCCGAAATTTTTATTCATTACTTTTTTAGAATTATTCTTGGCTTCTATCTCTCTCTCTTTATGTTTTTTTAAATTTCCTCCTCCCAAAAAAAGTTCCTTCTCAGGGAATATTTTCTCTTCTCTAATACACTCTTCGTAACATGATAATATTTGGTATTTTTTTTAATTTAAAAAACATTTTTTTCTCTTATTTATACTCTGCAGAGGCCATTTAGAGTGGTGCAATTACATACCCCGTATATATAAATGAAAATTTAATATCGATGGCTTTCGGCAAACAACTGCCTTGTACCTCCGCTGCTTGGCCTTACTTGTCACCAAACATCTTGGTAGCTTTTGTTCTTTCCTCCAGCCAGATTCGCCTAATTTTAAAAATTGGAAAACATCCCCAGTCCTTTAGAGTAGAAGTAAAGCTCTTGCTTAATAATCTAAGGGTCAGTGTTTCCCGTCCAGAACGATAAAATTTATTTAAATTATATAATTTAACTTATATAATATATAATATTATATATAAATATAATCGGACTCTAAATGAGCTCAAATGCCAAAAAAGATTAAAAGAAAAAAAATTAGAAAACTGATGGAATTTTTCTCCATAATAAAATTTTTTTGCTCCATGATATTATTATTATTATCATTATCAATTTTCTAAAATTTTTTTAAATCTGGATTTTTTAAACTTTTTTATTGTCCTTCTACTATACATTTAGTCGAAATTATTTTTTATTAGTAGTAAACAAAGATATTTTCGGATTAAATATTTTTAGTACACACGGGATATACGTCTGGCTTTGACTTCTGAAGTGGCCGAAAAACATGATCAAATAATAAACCTTCGAAAGGATTTACATATGCTTGAGGAACAATGTCGTCGAGCAGAAATGCAAACTCATTTCAAAGACGATATAATTCGTGAATTAAGAAAGGAATTAAAAATCGCTAGAGCTAAAGTATTAAAAAATAATATTATTAATTTTTTTAAGAATCACACTTAGGGGTTAAAAAACAGCATGATTACAAAACACATAATTTATTTCTTTTTGTTACAAATGGCAGCATGTTTACATTTAACCTTAAAGTCTATGTCATCTTAATACATAATTAATAATTTAGGTTTTGACGACCATCCTTCTCTGAAAATGATATAGACCTCAAGCCAAAACGTGAGCAAAGCTTGTGCCATATTAATTGTAACGTAAAGAAATAAATTCTGGCTGTACAATTATGCTGTTCTATTGATTCCTATATCACAAGATCACATAATATAACCAGGGCTGCGGAGTTGAAATGTTTTGATCCGAACCAGATATTTCAAAATCTCTATGTCTGCCGACTCCAACCAAAAAGAATTTTCGTTTGACAGTTTTAGAGAGGTTACTACGAAAAACAAAAATGTTATGCGCTATGAGTCGGCAAATTTTAACTGATCCGAGAAGTGAAAAATGTCTCCGACTCCGATTCCGCATCCCTGAATTGAGAAGAATAAATTTTTTAATAATTTCCTTTTCAACAAAGAACAATTTTTAATTGAATTTAATAATTTTATAAATTTTTCATAATAGTTTTCTTTAATTGAACGCGGATCAGGCGACAAATTTAGAAATATTAAAGAAAAAGAAAGTATTTTTGTCCCTGAGCGGCTTGAAAACAATGGAAGTGGAGAACCCGTTAAAACATCCGAACATGCAACTTCATTACAGGTAGAAAAACTAAAAAGACGACGTTCTATGCGCTTTATTTACAAAAAAACCTAAATGGTCCTGGACTCGCATGCTCGTATTATTTTGACAAATATATAATTTTTATTTTTCTTTATTTACTATTGCTTTTTACTGTAAAAATAAAGCCATTGTGTAATGCAATTTTTGCTTATTATTGGTGATGGGCATTCTTACAAAGGTGTTGGACATCAAATTAATTAACCCAGAAATAATCAAATCATTATATTTAAATACTTTTTATATGTGAATTTTGTTTTTCTAATTCCTATTTATTTCTTTGTCTAGATATTATGAAAATAATTGTATTTTTATTTTCATGCTTATAATAAAATCCTTATTTCTTATTCTTTTCTGTTCTTTATTCTTCCGTTCTCAGCTTCCATTATGCATTTCTTTCTTTTTTCTAAGGTATAATATATATCTTTTCATTTTTATCTTTTATCTCACATTTTAAGTTAATCATTAAGATCATTCACTTTAATTCGTTAAGCATCATTAACTCATTAATTGGCCTATTCAAGGAGGGACTATTCTTTCTATTCTATCATTTCCTGCTCTTGTTCATTCTCTCATCTCAAACACCAGGGTTATTTTTAAACTTCCTCTCTCCTGCTTTCTATTTATGAACATTTAAGTAACAAAAAAACAAACTAAGGATTTGAAAGTTGTCGAAAGGAAATGTCATTTTTGACTCTTTTTTAATATTATTTTTTTTTCTCTATGAAAAAATATAATTATTATTTTCAATAAATTTTTAAAGAAAATATAATTAAATTTAAAATAATTTTATTTCAGAATAATAATAATAATACCAAAGGCATCTTTGAGAATAAGGTATGACTATAATCAAATCTTTTTTATTCTTAATGATAAAACATTCTAATTTTAAATAAATTTTACAATTTTAGATAATTGAAGGAACACCTCCGCTTTCTACTACTAAAAGAAAAGTAAATCATATTTTTTTTAAATAATGTATTAAGTGGTTAGACTTAGTGTTTTTTTTTTATTAATTTTGAAAAAATTGCAGATAATTTTTGGTCCGGAAGAAAAGGGATCAACGAAAAATTCAAGAAGATTTTTAAAAAAACGTTCTCTATCTGTTCCTGCTAAATCTCGAAAGGAATCGGTCAAACCTAATATTCGGCATAAAACACAGATGAATTTATCAACTTATGAAAAGGATTATCAGAATAATGAAGTAATTATCAGTAGTTTTTATTAAATACCCAAGTAAGCTTTTTGGGCATTAGGGAAACACAGCTTAAAGGAATTAAAGGGACTACTGTTTGATTAAATCGAATTTAGGATTTAATCATTAAATATTTTTCAGGATATCTCCCATAATAGAAAGAAATTAGAAGAAGAAAATAAAAATGTAAGTATTATCATGTTATTTATTCTTTATTTCTTTAAATTTAGCATGTCTAAACAACGATCCGCAATTCTTTTTAATAGGGATTTTGTCATTTTCCTACTACACTAATCAAATCCGGCCTGCTGATAAAAAAATAATTGGAGACCCCTAATTTAGAGTATTAAAATCATACAAAAAATAAATCTCTATAAATGCGGTATTAAGATTTGAATGTTAAAAAAATTTGATTGTATTTCTAGGTCAAAAAGTTTTCTGAAGGTCGAACTAATTGAAATAAATATAGAATTTTTATTATATTAGTTCTTAGCTCTACTATTATAAATCAAACCAATTAGTCTGACCTTCAGTCAAATTTGGCATAAAAAATCTTCCAAAAAATCATTATTTAAAGATATAAAAAGCTTCACATCCTTCAAATATGAAAATTCTCTTTGAATACCATTCTTCAAAATAATTTTTTTTTGTCTAGATAAAAGAAAAATTTGAAAAGGTTTCTCAAGAAAATAAACTTCTTCAAATAGAAATAAAAAAAATTCAAGATGAATATTTAATTAATGATGAGAAAGAAAAGGAAGCACTAAATCAGGAAAAGATGTCACTTGAAAATAAATTACTTCAAACTACCAGTTTTTATAAATTAGAGGTATGATAAAAGTTACTATATAGGCCTACACCTAAATTACAAATGTTTGAATTTCAAATGAAGTATCACATCTGCTGATTGCTAGTTAATGTTTGGGGTTATTTTAAAATAACTTAGAGGTCTATATAATATACACAGACAAGATTTCTAAATCATATTTTTGAACTTGAGGAGATCTTAATTGGTGGAGATAGGTTGAAATTTTGATTATAAAAATCACCGTTCCAACTAGACTTTCCTATATACACTCTTTGGTTATTTTAGAAAAATAAAAAAAAAATCATAGGTAAATAACATTTGCAGTGGCGGAATACTTTGCTCAGGACCCCCAGGCCGTAAAATTTGAAAGAGCGCCTATTTTGTTAAATTAATTTAATTCCATAACTTTCTCATAGTAATTTTCATTTTAAGGATTCATTTATAAATTACTTATTAACTTAATGAAAGTTTATAATTTTGTTATGGAAATATCAAGAATCTTGAGAGTCCTTCCTCATACGCCCCGTCACCATCCAGTTCGCCCACCGTATAATTCGCTTCTGTCCATTTGGCCGCCTCCTAAATTCAAAAAATGGAAAATTTTATGAATCTGATGAAGAATAGTCATAATAAATACATTTGAAATATTAGTTTTTGAATAATTAAAATAAAAAAAAAGTTAAAATCCCTTAAGCAACTTTCCAAAAAATTAAACTTTTCTCTTACACATCAAGAGTGAAAGATTTTTCATTAATACAAGCCTCGGGAACATCCACACTCACAACGACTCGAGGAGTAGGCAGATTGAGGCCTCGAAGTCAACCCAAACAGAACACTAAAAACACAACATCCATCCAAGACCGCCCTAGACCTCAGAGCGAAATCCAAATCACATCCACATCCACATCCACCGACCAAACTTGGGGACTAGCAAGATTGCGACCCCGAAAACAAAAACAAACCACC
>JAAAKE020097344.1:0-19210 GCA_010014785.2 Anisolabis maritima
CTTTACTTTTGTGATGTGTGACACGCCACAAAAATTATGTTTCGATTTTTCAAAATTTTGACACGCCGAACTCAAAAAGTTCCTCATCACTGATCTATACCTTTTCAATAATGGTTTCAATTTTATTTTTGATAAAAACTTAAAATATATTTTAATTTAATAGGTTATTCATATTATTCCTAACCTATAATCATTTATATCTGTTGGTTACAGAAATCTCCCTATTCTCTGCATCTGATAGATTCCAAGCCCAAGATTTCCTAATCTTATTTTGTTTATTATTATTTATCAAGTGTACTAATTTATTCAGAGAAAATAAATTCCTCATTGATGATTAATGGTAAGTTCACAATATATAATTAATAATATAATTACTTTTCATAAAAATATATAGCCTATATATTTTATGTAATTCTCATTCCGATTTTGTCTCACAGAAACCAACTTGGACTATAGAAATAGTGGAGAGTAGAAAGTTATATTTCTTTTATTTAAATAACAATGTTTCGGCCCTTATATAATGTCAATAAAAAAAACAAAATAACTTTATTTCGCCTTTTACTAAGTCATTATAATAATATTTTCAGTCTATTATTTAAGCCATTTACAAGCCAAAAGGTATTAAATTTTGTTAAATTTTTGTAAAGGTATCCTCATTTTTAATAATAAATTAATACTTTTGCTGAAAATATAATCTTAATAAATAATAAAATTTTAAGCTTTACTGGTCTTCTTTTCATTTGGTTTATTAAAAAAAGGAGCCTATAAATTGAAAGTCCCACAGTATTTGGAAGTGGAAGATGATAAATACATTTTAAAGTATAGCTAATTTATCATAGGTACTTCCAAATTAATTCAAATCGTTAGAATGGTTTTAGAGAAAGTCACAAAAAACTTAGAGGCATACAAGAGTAAAGTGGGCCCCAAACAAATTTGGAGGGTTAATATATTTCAAAGATCATCTAATAAGTAATTGATAGATGAATTTTAATTAAAATCGTTAGAACGAAATTTGAAAAAATCGAAAAAACTAAAAAATATATCAGTTATAAGTACCCTTAGGCCGATTTTATTCAAAAGTGGCGAGGGCGTCTAACTTAAATATAAAATTTCAGCTTCGAACGTTTTTTCGTTTTTGAGAAATCTTGTTCACACCCACACACATAAACACCATTTTACGAGACCGATTTTTTTAGATTCATGGGACTTGAAAAACATATTTGGGTTGAAATCTCAACATCGATAATGTTTTCTCACTATCTCTTTCTACTATTATTAAACGAGCTAATCTTGTATATATCTTCTATATATGTATGTATGTTTATATAATTGGTTAGTTCCTTTAATATTAAGTGCTCCTGATATAGCTTTTCCTCGAATAAATAATATGTTTCTGATTGCTTCTTCTTTCATTAATATTATTACTAATAGAAGGAATAGTAGACATAGGAGCTGGTACTGGAATGGATTATCATTGGGAAAATATATTTAGGGTATTTCTGTTTTGTAGAGCCTATTTTTTATGAAAGATCCTATCTTTAATTCTTATGTCTAATTGCAAAGAGAAATTTGAAAGCTCTCTTTTATTGACTCTTGTCCATTAAAAATAAAACCGAATGACGGTCTAAGTTCAGGTATTTTTCATATATAGGTAAGAGAAAGTAAAAAAATATATTTCTTAATTTTTACTCACCAATACTGTATAAAAAATGCATATTATACTAACGACTGGCGTGATTGAATGAAGATTTACTCCACTAACTGTAAAAAAATATTTTATTAATACCAATTAATATAGTATATTATAAATTTTTTCACCTTGATTGAAAGCAAGAGCTGGCACATAAACCACAATTGGAATATATAAAATCTAAAATAAAAAACAAAAACAAAAAGTAAAAAAATCTCAGAATAATCTGAAAATATTGTTTACCCATTTTTTAAATCTATATAATGATAACGATAATTATCTCTATTCATATAAATTTACTAAAGAATAAAAGAAAGGAGAATTTTATTAAAACTAACATATTAAATAAATAATATAGAATAGAGTTCAAGTGCATTCAAATTTTGTATTAATCTTGAAATCTACTTTTTACCCTTTAACATTTATATGCTATTTATTTATTTATATTTATATAATACTTATAAGTATTAAAATATTATTCACCGGAGCCCCTAAAAAGATCCTCTAAAAAAACTAAAAATATTTAGAGACAAAAAAAATGGAAAAAATGTTAAATGTGAATTTACTAAAAAAATAAGATAAATTAATTCAAAATATTAAAATTTTTTTCATTTATTCGATCATAAGTATTTTTATAACTAAAATATTCCACACTTTGTAATTAATAGGATGTTGTAAATGGGGATTTTTTTTAGTCATTTTCGGTTTGAGACCATTCAGACTGTCATTATTTATTTATAAGATCCAATTTATAACACAAGACAACAAAGTAAAATGAATATTTAGATCTATATCAAATATTGTGTCTTTCTATAAAGTATACGTAATACTAATGGTACTAAATTTTTCCTTAAAAACTGCACACATACCCCCAAAAAGCCAAGAGCTTTGTAGCCCTAGAGAACCCAAAAAACTACTGCCCTAGGGAAGTACAAAAAAGAATTTTACAGTTAGAAAAAAATCCATTAATATAAAATAAAAATCTTACAAGTGATAATGTGTAGAGAAATGAAGCAATTAGACGAACGCTAACACCAAATCTGTGTTGTAAATACTGCAAACACACAAAAAAAAAAAATTATAATATAATTATTCAGAAATAGATATGTATGTAATGTCGAGATAAATTCATTTGAAGTACCGTTTGATACCGTCGTATTTTCGTCAGAAGGAGAAAAAAAACAATCTTGTAAATTTCCAATTGTGTTTAATAGTCTGATATTTGGAAAACACTTTGGCTCATCCAATATCGATGTAACATTCATTGAGATGCAAAAAAGCCTTGATTGTAAATATATAACGTTATTAAGTGCACAAGAGCCAAAGCCTCGAAACTTTTAAACTCAAAAACTGCTTTTAAACGCAAATGGAAATTTACTGAATTGTTTTTTTCCTCCTCCTGCCGAAAATATAGCGGTGTCACTTCAATTGAATAATATAATCTAGTCTCACTAAAAGTCTTACTTTTATTTTTTTTAAATTAAGGCAAAAAATTGTAATACCAAAGGTTTTCAAAAAGAATTGTAATCAGAGTTGTAGAAACAGTGTCGGAGATGCCAAATAAAGGAGTGGGAGTCAGTTATTTATGACCCAACTCCCAGCCCTGGCTCTAATCTTATTATGAAAAGTTCGAAATATACG
This sequence comes from Anisolabis maritima, assembly GCA_010014785.2. Classification (NCBI taxonomy): domain Eukaryota; kingdom Metazoa; phylum Arthropoda; class Insecta; order Dermaptera; family Anisolabididae; genus Anisolabis; species Anisolabis maritima. Next base: position 3,332 of record JAAAKE020097344.1, read on the forward strand.
TTTTTTTCTAGTAAGCTGTCTATCTTTCACAACGAAATTCTTTTTGATAACCCACGTTTTATCACTCAATTTGATGAATGATACATACTTCATATGAAGAGGTCAATTGTAATTTGTAAAATACTGGCAAGAAGACATAAGCAATTAAAATTCCTACAAAAGGGGCTACGAAGAGGGAGATCATATATTGCGTTCCGAAAGTGTAAATCTCCGAAGGAATTCCAAGAAGCGTGATTCCTGATATATGACTGAAAAAAAAAATTTAAAAATAGATAATCGATAATTTAGATATTTCTTAAAATTAAATAATAAAAATGTGATCACTATTTGTATTTATACTTTTAACTTTTAATTGTTTTTCTTATTCTCACTGTAACTCCCAGGATTAAAAAGAAATTGAATCTTAGCTTAGCTGTAAATAAAGGCATTTCTTTTGTAAAAATTATGGTGTAAATAATTAATTACATTTATTAGGATAATCTGTTTTAGGGCAAATATAAGATGACTTTTTGTATTTCCATCCTATGCTTTAACTCTTTAATGGAAAATGCCTTTCGAAAAATACAATATCTAAATATGATTATATCTCCAGAGTCTTGTAATCTTTAAATAAAATATACTTTTAAATGCTCAAGGAGAATGAAACCAGTCTCCTTAGCTTCGAGAAAGGAAGGGTGGAAATTTTTAATTCTGAGATTTCATAAAAAAGTCATCTTATATTTGCCCTAAAACAGATCATTCTAATAAGTGAAATTAATTATTTATACCATAATCAATATTAATCCATCCAGCAAACACTAAACTACAAAATATACTTTTATTTAAACTATGCCAATCGTTGAAATAAACAAAATATAAAAATAATTCATTGCCCAAAGTCCAAAAAACCATCCTCGACTTTTTTTCTTTATTTACTTTTTTAATATTTTAATTTTTTTTCAGGTTCTTTTGTTTTGGTTCGTCAAATATTTACCTTGCCACTAGAGATAAAGCCACGGGCAATACTCCCATGGCTTTATCACCGAGGAGATATTCTGTAGCTGTTCTTTGCTTGCTGCCGAAACATCCAAAATACACACCAATAGCGGCGGACATAAGTAACATGAAGAGAAACACTCCATAATCAGACCAGATGAACTCTAATGGTTCTAAATGCTTCAAAGTGTGAGTAGCATTGCCAGTTATCCACTGAAAAATTAAATCACAAAATTTAATAATTACTATTATTAACTACTTTACTAGCAAATTCACACATCATTAATGAAGGGGAGGGAAGTTACATGAGTAATGGGACTTGCTATCATTTTTACTTTATTATTATTATTTTATTTTACTTTTATTTCCTTTTTTTATTAACTTATTTTTATTTATTTATTTATTGACTCAGAAAATTTGGAGGAGAGGAGGGTTCACCAATTACCAAAGACATGAAAGACCGCAGGATTTTTTATGAGGTATTATATCATAGAGATGAGAAGGGGAAATGTCCCATTTGGAAAATATTTAAATACATTATCATAAAACTTAGATTCAATTAAAAATTTAAATAAAAATTGAATGGAAATTGATTAATGATAATAAATGACAATAAATTTTACAAATAAATAGGAGGAATAAAATAGGTATAATAGGTTATAATTTTCACCTTTCTTTAAGACTCTCTGCCGGGTTGTCAAATAGGTTGCTCATCTCTAATTTAAGGAGTCAATTTTACTTTATTTCCTTAATTAAAGTCCTCTACATATAAATAAAAGAAATTCTTCAGATAAAAAATCTTAAATCCTTTTGTTTTCTTCACTCATTAAACAAATTCTAAATTTAGAAAGATATTTGATTTAATTTCAAAACAGAAAATTATCACTTAACTATTCCAAATATTGATGTTATATTTAATAAGCCTAAGTTTATAAATAACTTTCCTAAATGAGCTTCAAAAGCATTTAATAAAGTTCCGTTAGCATTTCTACCTGCTGTCTTTACACCAAAACACCCCGGCCCAGTGAACAAAATCATCGCAGTCGTCAATATATAAAAGAGAAATATAAATTTATTTAGCAAGGATGTACTTTACTTTTCGCATCGAGCGAGCCCAATTAGAAGTTCTCACAATACTAGACACAAGCTAAAGTCCAGAAGAGTAGTATATATATATATATATATATATATGACTTATAGTCCCTTGCAGAGGCCTATTCCAGGGGGGAGGGGTAATTACCCCATGATTTTTTAAATTTTTTTATTTGATAAATAAAGACATAACAAAATATAAATTCTTGTTTTATTTTAATTTTGCATCTCGCATTCATAGAAAACTATAAAGTATGAGGCTTCCTTTCATCATCAAATTATCAATACATTTCAAATATATAATAGAGTAACTTGGGTTAAAAAAATCAAAACAATTTTTTTTAGATAATTAATCAAAGTTGATATTCAGAGAATTTTTTATTTTAATTTCAGTTCGATTTAAATATTCTTTACAATTATTTCTTATTTATATAGGAAATAAATAAATATTATATATTTTCCTTAAATTCACTCTACTCACATGGAAGTTACTTGAGGCGAAAGGCATCTTTATGGTCAAACTTGTAAGTTTTGGATGTCTTGAATGCTTCTTCTATCCTAGCACTCGGGGAGGATGTCTCCTCACAAATGACTTCTTTCCTTTTCCCTGCTTTGGAGCTTATCAGTGTTATTATCATTAAGATCTTCTCCATCAACAATCTCCACGTCAACCTTATTTCTTGAATTCCTTCCATGACGCAATTAGTATAAAGGCCAGGACTTATTTTTCATTCAAATGACAATAGATTAGGTTTGATCAAATAAGGTAAGAAAATCCTATCTTATATCGTAAGAAATGAACATTTAGACCAAAACAAAAAGACTCTTATTTCAAGATCAATGAGTGCAAACTGATTGTTTTGACTGGGTATGTTTGGTGCCTCCCGGGCTTGAACCAGGGACATTTATCTTAAACGATATATTGACTTATAGTTCCTTGGGGCATTGTTTTGAAAATCACTTCCTTTTCCAAAACAAACCCCTATTATTCGATTCTTATTGAATTTATCCAGTTCTTTTTGAGAAGAATTCATTCATCAGAGATTGAATGTTTTGGTAATGCATCGATCGGGAACATAGTCGTTTGGTCAGGCTTGTCATTGATGTCTATGCACATAATGCCAGAAATATTTTAAAGAATTGAAATCAACATTTCGTAATGCGAGGTAACTTTTCTTGAAGATGTCACTTTATTTTTTTCTTCTAATTTTTTAAGATGCAGTTTGTTTTTTTCTTCCAAATCCATATACTTTTCTTCTTTCTTTGAACTTCTCCTCGCTTTGAACTGAGTCTAACTTTTTATTTTATACTATATCTCATTTTATAGAATTTCTTTGCTTTGGATTTTGAACAAAACACGAAATATTACCTTAATATTTAGTTTAATAATTTAATAATTTAATCAGAGTAAGAGGGTTCAGCAAGGAGAAGGGCTTTGAGGAAGAACGCGACAGACTGAAAAAATAAATTCATTTATTTATTTTCTCCTGGCTGAATCCTTCTGCAGAGACTTTTACAGATAAATGTATAATAAAAAAAAATCATTTTCTACTTTTAGGGGCCTGAAACAATTGCCTGGGCTGTATTCTGTAATTTCAAGTCCTTTTTTTGAATCCTTTGAATCGGGGGAAGGGAGATTCATTTTAAATTAGAATATCAACATTAATTCATCTTGACATAATAAGTAAATTTTTTCAGGAATGAACTTATATTTAAAACAAACTTAAGAGTGAGAAACGTTATGTCTTTCTCCCCCTCTCAAAAAATATTGGAATAATTGAAGAATCAGAAGGACCAACCACAATTGAACTAAAAATGTTCTTATTTTGATTCCTCTGCTTTAATTATAGCAAAATTATATTTTCCATTTCATTTTTTTTCTGGAAGACATCGGTCAAAAATAAGCTGGAACAGTAGAATTATTTTTGGAGAGAGATGAAAGAGAAATAAAATGCCTTTACATCCAGAATTATTATTATTTTTCTTATTTTGAGGACTCTCAGAAATCAGGGATTAGAGGGAAAACATCCGGAATACTTGTAGATGGATCAATAATTGTTCACATTTGTAATTGACGCAAATAGTATTTATAATCACGAATTACTCTCATGGAATATAATAGTAATTATTTAGAATTAGTTAATGATTTATGAAGTTTCGAGCCTATTTGGTTTCTATAAATGTATTAATAATAACAATAGAATAGCGTTTTGACTTCAACTTGCGATAATGGATTTATTTAGAGAGGAACCTATCATTCTGATAAACTTATTTAATATATTAATGATATTAATATCATTTCCGCTATTAGTTTCTCAGAAATTGAAAAGATTAGGGAAATATAGATAATATATAGGCCAAGCACATGTTTTTCTTTCTTTCAAGCCAAAAATCCATAAACTCAAATGCTTTCCCGATTTAATGTTTTTGTTTATTAATATTATTTGTTTTTAAAGTAAATAGGACGAGGTGTAGTGTCAAGATAATGATATGAATTATAATAGTTGTATTTTACCATCTCCAGCGACAAGAGCGACTCAATAATCCATAAAAAAGATAATTATTTCTGATTTGTACTAGGACCTCGGAAAATAAATTGGAGTAAGAAATTTTTATATGGGCCTAAACCTCATTTCTAATTTAATGTTAGAAAGCAAATAGAATTTTGGTGATTGGAATATTATTTGAATTAAAAAATAAGAGAAATGCTATTGTTAATATTAGTCTCTCTATTTATCAAAATTAGATTTATTAAGGACCAATAGTTCCCTTCCCTAGCGACGAAATTTGTTTAAGATGATTGGCTACCAATTAATTTAAATAAATATGAATAATATGATAACACATTCATCTATGTTTATATGACCTTCAAAGTCGAAAGACAAAAATGTCAGATTTATGATAACTTCCAAAATAAAATTAATTCAGGCAAAATTAGCCATCCCATTTTCCAAAAAAAAATAAAGTTTTCTGGTCTTATTGTAACTTACACGACCGTACTTCATTGTAATATTAGGCAAGTGTTATACTTATTTTAAGTAAACCTGTCAACTTTTGAAACCCTCTCAATCACTCAGGTATAAGCATTAAAGTAACTATTATAAAAAAAATCTAGGCCCTTCTATACTCTTTATATGAAACCCTTTTTGAAGATACTAAAAATTTATTTCATTTGTCTATTACAATAAATTTACAAAAAAGATTTAATAATTACTTAATTCCAGGCTAATACATTTTGGAATCAATTCTCTTCCATTCCCCCAACATATGTAAAAACAAATAAATGATAATAATGAAATAACATCTATATATGAAAATATTAAACAAAAAAAGAAATTGATAAGTATATTCTTTAAAATAGCCAATGCCAGTAATTATAATAATTGTACCATTGTCAGATAAAGGTTGGATCGCTATAGGTAGCTTTAAAAAAAGAAACTAAGGCAGAAAATAGAAAATATTGCGCCGATATTTTGTCTTTCATATGGACTAACGAATTTAGTCACTTTCCGCTGATAACAACCCTCAGAAAAACTACGGAGGAGCAATTTAAAAATATAGAACTTCAAATTATTGAAATGTGAAACCCTCAAAACACAAATCACAAATGAACGGTTAAAAACCAAATTACTCGAAGACCAGCTCATGTTGGAAGATATCGACAAGCTGAGCAACCAACCCAACAAATACGTTCGTCGTTCCTAGAGATGTTCGAGTATGAATGGGAGATCTTAGACTGAGTTTTTTCCTTATTTGGAAGTTGTCCTTATTAAAAATTATATTTAAACTTGTTATTTTTCGGCTTTGAGAGTGAAGGGGCCTTAATACAACACTGTCATCACACATCTTAATGAAAAAAAAAAAAAAAAAAAAAACTAAAAATATTAGTTATATATGTTAATTTATAAAGTGTAATTCTTCTCCTGAAAGACTTATAAATATTGATTTTTATAATACCTGACAAAAAAAATTTATCTTTTTTTCTAGTTTAGCTATCTTCTTCTTTCCTGGTATTACACTATTTATTTTATAATAAATAATACATAATCCTTTTCCTGGTTATTATTACTATAAACTAATAGTATTTGCAATTTTCATTTAATTCTTTATAGTTTTTTTTTTTTATAAAATAAATGGTAAAGGATTTATATAACAAAACACTTTTTTTTTTTTTTATAATATTTAATATTTATAATATAAGCAAATAAATTGGTTGTAAATCAAAGATTACATCATCATTATTATTTAATTAAGCTTTTGGTGCCAGCCAGATATCAGACGTGCAATCTCCGCCAGGGTATCTGAAAAGAGAATATTGAACGTCATGAATAATTTTAGATTTTATTTTTTAACATAACTTTTTCCCATTAATATATTAGACAAAGTTTTGCATTTTTATACAATTGAATTGATATGATATTCATAAAATAAATCCGATGAAATTATAAGTTTAGTGCGTTTAATTAGTTACTCTGAAATGCTGCACTGAGTGAAGCACTATTTCTATAGTAATTCGTTCCCATCGAATTTTATTCAAACAATAAATATTTAATTATTTATTTATTTATTAATAGAAAATAATAGAAGGGTAAAAAGAACAAATGAAAGAAAACTAAATGTTTATTAAAAAAGAAAAAAATTATTTTTTAATGAAAAAATCAGCCAAAGTTTTTTGCATCAATCGTTTTTTCTTTTTATCTTGTATCATACAAAGAATAGCGCATTGTTTCAAGACTTCGTACTTCATTTGCATTTTTTTCTTCTATCAATTCACAAGCTGTTCGGTCGGCGTTGAATAATTTCATTGATTTTGGTGCGAAATTTTAAACAAATAATAAATATTAAACTTTTCCACCCGAATAATAGTAAAATCAATCCTTACTAACTGAAAATTATTATTCAAGTTGCAACTCGTACTAAGCGAGTTATTCCTGCATATTTTTTTATAAAAGGCATAAAGGCCTTGTTGTTCCTTATCCAGTCATCATCACATTAATCACAATAATCACAAGAAAGTTTCTCTTTGGAGTAACCCCAACGTACAGTTATCGATGAGTTGGAAGAAAACCGAAATAATTCAAAAAGTGTTTGCGATTTGATTATTCACTTAACTTTAACTTAATAACAACTTAACAAAATTATATGTAATACTCTTTCACATCATTTAAAATTCAAATCTAAGGACTAATTTTGCTAATTTTTTTTCTTTCTAACCCCAATATAAGCCCTCTTAGTTGTTAATGTTTTGATACTAAAGTGCAAAACCATTTTTTTATTTTTTTTAATAAAAATAATATTTTTTAGTGGATGAATTAAAGGAGAAAGCTGCCATTAATATTTTATTAAATGGATACATAAGATGTTGCACACATCATATAAGTCTCAATACTCAAAAATTCATTCTTCCTCTTTATGGCTCACTAAAGGAAGGATGGGCAGATGAAAAATTGCCAAAATTGTGTTTATTTTAAAATTTTTCTGAGATTTTTGACGTTCTTTACTATTCATAAAAATGTATAATGGGATGTACCAAAATGTGATGTTTTCTAATCGAAGAATTTACAAAAACCTATATGATATTTAACAAAAGTCAACATCCAGACAATATTAATTCTTCTAAATAAGTCGAAATGTGACAGTCTTATACTAAAAAATAAAATACGTATCTGCAATTCCAAACAGAAATATCTGCCCTTTCTGGATCAGACAAGCGCAACATTTGTGATATTTGGCAGCTATAAAATATTATTATTTATAATTTTTACTTTATCTTACATATATATGTAATATATAGTGAGAAAGTATTGCGATCCCAAAAAAAATAGGCGCTGAAATTTCAAAGGAAATACACGTTTTGAGGTTCCCAGATTCTAAAAAAAAGTAAAAATGGGTCTCCCAAAATGGTCTGTCTATGTATGTGTGAACACGATTTCTCAAAAACGAAAATACCTTTGAAGTTAGGTACCCACATTGCACTCGGAGCTTTTGAATAAAATCAGCCAAAGGATTCTAGTACTTTACTGATGTATTTTTTTAATTTTCTTAAAATTGGCTCTAAAATTCTCTCAAGCGATTTTGATTCAAATTCATAAATTATTTATTATTATTCTATCTTTTAAAAGCCCAAAAATTGTATACGCCCACTCTACTCTTGTTTAGGTTTTTTGTGATTTTCTCTTTTCCTCTTAAACTACTCTACTGATATTGAATAAATAGTCTATAAATTTAATGGGGCCTGACACAAAAAATCTGGTGTGACAGCAGATCACTCAGCTTTCCTTACCTTAGGTAAAAGAAAGTTGTGTGTTGTGTGTTTAGTCACATCAGATTTTTTTAATTGTGCCGTTTTCTTCCAAGCCAGTATTATACTTGAAAAGAGAAAAAAATTTGATACAACTTAAAAAATGAAAATGAAAATAATATTTACCTGATTTCATGAGCTAAAATAGGTCCGTAAGGCTCTTTTCCAAAATCAACAAGGAAATCCTTATCAACGGAGAGACCTCCTTTTTCAGTATCGACATTAATCCGAAGAATACACGAACCATTCCTAAAATTATAAGTTGAAATTAATATTTATTTCCATTTCGAGACAAATATTTAGCCTATTTTAAAGTAGGACATGTAGGAATTTAAAGATGAACATATATTTGTTTATATGACTCGTATCTTTGATGCTCGTTAATGTAGATGAGATGTGAGAAATGATACCCGCTCAAGTTAAGTACTCCTGACCTAACTTGAGCTGGTTTCATTTTTAGGTCAGGAGGACCTAACTTGAGCGGGTATCATTTCTCACATCTCATCTACAAATTTGTTAATTCCATAAATTTACTTACTTAACGAGATCAGGATAGAATTGTTTATCCCAAGGGGTATAGAGAGAATTGCTGACATAGAGACGTTTGCCATCAAGACTGAGCTGCATCATTTGAGGACCTGCGTCGATTTTACGCCCTTTCACATATAAAGCCTCAGGTTGTGTCTGGAATAAATTGATTAAAAAATTATTTTGTTAATCGCTGTTCGATTAGATTGAAATGAAAAACCTTCGTTTTTGTTTAGGATGGGAGGGCTTAGTACTTATATAGAAACAACTTCAACCATTTTTAGTTCACTAAAGAAATTTTCTTCTTTTTCAAGTGTAAATAGTTGTTTTATAGAAGTATTTTCTTAAAGACTACATATCTATTCTCAATATACTTCCACGAATTTGTCACATTTGTCGGCAAATAAAAATCTTTAAAACATAAAAAAAGGTTTCACCAAACAGAAACACCCTAAATATATTTTCCCAAAGATCAGACCTAGCGCAATTCGGATTTTTCGCACCCGAATAAGTAAAAACACCAAAATCCATCAATATAGTTTGAGCCTTTTTCGAGAAGAAAACATACCTACATGTATAGGTATACGAGGGTTGCCTTTTATATTTCGTGATTTGAGATGAAAAACAAATTTTTTTGACGGCCAAATGTTGATGCAATATTGAATGCATGCTGGTCCCACTAATGCCCAAGGATACCTCAATCTCACGATAAGTCACATGACGATCTTGCAATATCAGTTCACGCACAGCATCAATGTTTTCCGGAACAACAACCGACTTTCACGAAATTTGTCCTTAACCGATTGAAGTCGGCAAACCATCGATAAACAGTAGTCTTTGATGGTGCTTCATCGCCAAAAGTCGAATTAAGTTCATCGATGCACTGTTGTTGGGTTTAATCCAAAGTAAAAAATAATCGCTCGAAAATGTTCACGATTTAATTTAATTTTTAGCCGAGATGATTTCAAGTTATTGTAAACTACACAAATAGCGCTCGTATGTCAATACGTTCTGATTACGTATACCATCAAAAAAACTGTTAAACTTTACGATAGAAGCATCAGCAGCAGCACTAGTTTAGGGCAATCCCGAAATATAAAAAGCAACCCACGTAACAGTTACAAGATTAGCTCCTTTAATAATAGTAGATATTTTAAAAATATACCTTCATCTCTGGGTCATTGATGACCTTAACTGGACCGTCTTTCAGAAGACTACCGCCAGTATAGAGTTGGCCAACCAAGCGAGGTTTACTTGGATCAGTGATATCATATTGACGGATATCCCCATGAAGCCAACAATTGAGGTAAAGAAAACGGTCGTCCAAAGAAATAAGCACGTCCGAAATCAGACCTATTTTTATGATAAATAATAATAAAAAAAAATTATGTCAAAATACTTGATTAGATAAGTCATTTGATTTTTAAATTTTTATGCTCACCATTCATTTCAGGGAGTATCCATCCTTCTACTTTTTTAGCTGGGATATCAATTACTTTCTCAGCAACCCATGTTCCATCTTGTTTACGATAAAATCTAGACGAAAAAAAAAAAACAATTTGTTTTATTTGAATGTAAAAAAGTAAGTAGCTTTGCAATCCGGGAGTATTTGGAAATTCAAAATTTTAATCAATTTTGTTTAAATCTTCTCCAATACTTCATTTGCCCCCGAAATTTAATTATTTTTTATGGGAGTTATCCCTAGTCCACCGGCATCCTATAAATCAGTAAAATAAATTTTCTCTTCTTACTATATATGTTTTCTCTTTTGGGAGTTCGCGATTTCGACCTGCGCTCCTCTTAAAACAGAGAAAGAGAATGCAAAATTTAATCACAAGAGTATTTCTTCAGAGATTTTTTATGAAATATTTTTTCAAATAAGATCTTTTAATTCATATTTCAAAAGAATTAATAAGTTTTGCCTTAAGCTTTTGAGGATCGATTCGCATTTTCTTTCTACAAGGGGACGATATTGATTTTGGTATTAAATGGTAGTTAATTTAATTTAAATAAATTTTTGTCGCTCCTTTTAAGTGTTTTTTAGTAATTTTCTACTACTGAGGCCATTATTATTAAATTAGGAAAAATTAGTTTAGACGTCCGGCGGGCATTAAATAGCCTTGTTCTTTGAGGTCACCCATTTGCCAACAAACATCATGGTAACTGTTGTTCTTCTTCTCTCCGTCCAGGCCCGCCGGTGCATCTAAGTGTTCGTTTTATATGTAATTCACTTTGCCAAATTAAATAGAAATTACTTTTTTCTCACATTTTTTAAACTTTAATTTCTGATACTTTTTCTTAAACAGGTTTTATTTATTTATTATTTAAAATATACAGGGGAAGCAAAATTTACACTGAAAGTTTAGTTGTTTTTTCTCAGCAAGTAGTACACCAATTTTTTTGAAACCTGACATATATTGATGTCATAATCATACTTAACATTTGTCCATAATTTTTCAGAAACCTTTGCCCATATGAGTAATCAGGAAAGCAAACCTCAAAGAGTGTGTGATTTGCTGAATGCACTCGTTACTCCAAAGGAGATTTCAAGAATAGTTGGAGTGTCCCTCAAGACTGTTTATAATGTAAAGAAGAGAATGACTATGATCTAAACTATTAAGAGAAAGTCTGGAAGTGGAGGAATCAACAAAAAACGTACCAAAGGTTTTATCAAAGCTCTCAGATCCAAAATCCTAAAGGATCCAATCAAATCCATGAGAAAAATGGTAATTGAACTTGAGGTAGACAAGACCATCAGAAATGCAGTAAAATATGATTTGAGGTTATAATCTTACACAAGAACACCAAAACACTTGATAACAACAGCCATGAAGGAAAGGAGATTGGAAAGGTGCAAGAAAGTTATTTCAGTTATCTCAAGAAAAAGTCCTCCATTGTGACGATGTTCTCAGGTGAGAAGATCTTCACTGTCAATGCTGTTCTGAACCGCAAAAATGACAGATTCTTCGAAAACTCATGTTAACTGAACAATCAGAACAAAACTTCAAGCTTAAGTTATGGCTTTTGGAGTTGTGACTTTCGATGAAAAGAAAATGCCTATAAAATTCTACAAACCTGATGAAAAAGTCAATGCTGATACTTACTACAAGACTCTAAGATACCAGGTTTTGCCATGGGTTAAAGCTACCCAGAAGGAAATTACGTATGGACACAGGATGGTGCTTCAGCCCACAAGGCTAGAAAAATACAAAATTTCTGTAAATCCAACTTTAGCAATTTTTGGCAATCAAGTTTATGGTCACCTTCCAACCCAGAGCTCAACCCTCTGGATTATGCTATTTGGAGCGTTTTAGAGCATGCTGCCAACAGGACCTCACACAGCAATGTCGACTCTCTTAAAGATGTTATCAGAGAAGAGTGGGAGTAGTTCTCTCTCGAATTTTTGGGAAAAACTTGCGCAAGGCGTGTGAAGGCAGTTATTGAGAAAAAGGAGGACACATTGAATAAAAACATTTTCTATTATGTAATTTTTTGTGGCAAATATATTCTCATGACTTTCAATAAACTAATTAGTCATATACGGTCTTTCGATCACTGTATCAAAAAATTGTAAATTTTGCTTCCCCCACCCTTTATATATATATCCCAATAATATTCATTTTTATTCTTACCTGAATATTTTGGAGAAAAGTGCAGCCCCCACATATCCTTGAGGTTCTTTGGGATTATGCAAAAACCGAATTTCAAGAGGGGCAATTCCCTCCTCACCTAAATCAATTGTCTGCAAAAGTTTCTTCGTATTCCACGAGTAAACGTTGAGACTGCGGCCATAAACGTCTACAAAAAATTATTTATTAATTACTTTTAAGCTAAAAAAAAACAACAGATTTTTATGTTTTGCATTCTGAGTATATTTTGTTTAGGAAAATGTCTTCACCCAAGAGCTCACATCTTGTGAGTACATGGATGGAGACCACGAGTTTCTTGATCCAAAAGTGGCATTTCTTCTACTTTTTTTATTCTTCTCTGTCTGAGGCTATATAGACATTAAACGATATATATTATATATTTATATGTAATATAATGTCCCAGGCATATTTATTTATATCATTTGGTCCAAAAAGTTTAAATAAATTTTCATCGGACTGCCTGGGAACCGAATCTATTGGCTTTTGAGGTTATCAATAATAACAAAGTCAATATCTTTAACCTCACGGCCACGGGGGGGGATTTCTTCTCCTACCCTTCAAGGGTCAAACTCTTCGACGAGCCTCCTTGTTCTTCTTCTTCCATTCAACCGAATTTCTTTTACGTTCAACCACAGACCAAAACTATTCTAAAAACAATTGTTTCATGATACAAATAATCGTGCGTGAACGGCCATCCGAGTAGTTTTAAACTCTTTAACTAAACGGCAAATTTTTCCAATAATATCTGTTAAATAATATAACTAGATGTTTATATTTAGTGGAGAAATGCTTACTTGGATTTAAGGCATCTTCAAGGCTGAATCCTTTGGTGAAACTTTTAGGAGCCGCCCACTCTGAAGCAATCAAGACATCCCAATAAGGCTGGTACCAAAAGTCGTAGCCAAAGCGAGCGTCATTAGGTGACCAGAGTCCTAAACAAACAAAATTAAAATTGATTTCTTGTGATAATGCAAATGAAAATATTACATATATTATATAATTAAATTATATTATAATGATCGATTTCTTAAGAATTTTTTTCATGGGATCGAGTCATGAGAATCGAACTACAAAGCCAAAAAGATCAGTCTTAGTTCGGATAACTAACTTAATTTGTGATAATGGCCACCACGAGTTATTGGAGCTAAGAATAACTTTCTTCAATTACAACTAGGCCTCTTCCCTGTACCCCTCGTAAATGTCAGACTGTATGACTGGCCGGCTTGTTTCTCCTTTTAGTATCTTTATTATTTTCAATGTCGATTTCGAATCATCAGATTCAGTTATTGATTTATGAAATTCTATAAAAGACTTTTAATTATATTCTATATTTTTAATTATATTCTATATCGCAAAATTCAAAATTTGAAATTGTCGGGGTCACTAATAAACGTGCCCTTAAAATGGATGGATTCCAACCAAAAATTTTGTATACATATATGATTGGATGAAAGTGAGTTTTCTGTTTTTTCATAATAATTCATCCATAAATAAGAGAGATATACGCAAAACAATTTCAAGATTTCAAGAGCAGAAAATTAAAATTCGTCGCAAAATAAAATGCAATGAGCTCTCTTTTGTTTAGTTTTAATAGATAACTACGTCACCCAATAAAAGAAATAAACGCATCTCACCACAAATTATAAGTAGAAGGTTTTAATCGGTGAGAATTATTAAATCTATTTTTTGCAACTTGAACACAATTCCTTTTTAATCATTGTAATATTTTAATATATTATACAAATTCATTGCGTGTTAATCGGAAGACTCAGTATAATTAGACTCCATAAATAAACTTTCCTACGAAAATAATAATTTCTAATTTAATTTCTTTATTTTTTTTTTTTTTCATTATTTTCCTTTTTTCAATATGTATAATAAACATGGAAGTAACCTTTAAATATTTTATATTAATTCTCTTTGTTATCTCCCTTTAATTGAAATAGACCTTCTCGTTTCTCCCAATAACTTTCACTAAACGGGTTTTTGATCAAGAAAAATTAAGAAAGGATATCAATTAGAAATGCAACCCCTCACTCCATCTCTATCTCTCTTAAAGAATTTTGTTTAATATTTGAGGACATTTTATTTATTAGATTAAAATAATCTATATTTATTACTAAAATTTATTTTTTCATTGAAAGAAAGAAATTAAAATAATAAATTACAAAAATTCATTGTGATATAATAATATATCACTGTGGAAATTTTTTCGGTTTCTCATTTTCTATAATCCATAATCGTTTAAGAATTTCTTATATATATTAATTATTGACCTTTATTTCAATCTTATTTGGAGTTCAATTTTTCCAATTCCCGATACCAGTTGGATATTCTACAATTTTCAACCAAATTTCCTTTTGATGAAGGACATGACTCACATTCAAAACCTCGACTATAAATATAAATTTATTTATTTATTTCTTTTGGCTGAACACTACTAATATACACAGCCACAATGCTTTTCTCAAACTATTGATATATTCATATTTGAAATTGGTTTACTTATTAGGATTTAAGTCAGTTGAATTTCATTTTTGAGTCACTAAAATAAATACGTAACAAACCCCCGCGCCGAAAATCTAAGAAAAACGATTTAATTAATCATTTTAACTTTCTTCTACAGGTCAGTTTATGAAATATACAGGTAGGGGGAAAGTGTTGCAATCGCAAAACAATTCGATGTTGAGTTGTTTGCTTTGATGCATCCATAATTTGGACTGAGGCTTGTCTGTTTTCATGCTAATATCTTGTATTGATCTATCTTTTTAATAAAACAAGCACACAATTAACATATCACCGTATGTAAACATACCAGTATATTGAAAAATTTTGTTAATTAAATATACAATAGAATCCTTTCTACATATCTGTCGATCCTTTGCCATAAATCAATAATTTTACTCGACATATGTGATATCGTTAAGAAGAAAATATTGCACAAATTTCGATCTTGCAAATATTTTAAGAAATTTAAAACAAATCAATGTTTTCATTTAATATAAAATTAGCCCCTGGCTTCATAGATCAATCTTTCTATAATTGGGCCACTGACTTTTTCTATTTTGAACTGCTTGCTTTTAATATAGTCTAGATTTTTTTTTATAGCATAAATTCTCATAAAATATGGCAAGACTAAAAATGATTTTGAAAGTTGTGATATGTGCTTAGTCACACAATATTTTTTCTTTATCCTTTTTTCAACTTTTCCGATTATAAACTCTCAAAATATTCCATTAAAATATTTAAAAAATCATATATATCAGGTGTGGCCAAACTTTTATCCCTTAGGGGCTACTTATTCTGTAAAATATAGTCTGCGGGCGACTATGG
>JAAAKE020097355.1:0-40350 GCA_010014785.2 Anisolabis maritima
ATATATTTCTTAAGTATAATCAAAATTTTTATTTTCTAATTATTTATTTATTATTTATAGTATCTTTGGGTACTAAGCCTACTAAACTTCACAAATACAATATATATTAATAAAAAAATAGATAAATTAAAATAAGTAATGATGGCTATCAATTTGGGTCTTGTATATATAAAATTAATAATCAGTAAATTTAAATTTTTTTAAATTAAAGAAATAATAAAAAATGAAATAGGGTTGATAGTAAAGAATATACATTTCATTAAGATACATCTTCTAATCAAGGAAATATAAATTAATTAACATCTACGCTCGTTTTTAGACGTAAGATTTACCCCCTCTGACCGGGAGTACCCCGGCCATTGACATATTGGATTCCGAATTCAATATAGAATATTCCTGTAATTTTTTCATTTGGGCACATCATCTAGTTTAGGAGTTATATAATAAAAACATCAAAATTGGGGGTTTTCATCCAATATGTTTTTTTCAACCCTTAAAAAAATCGGCTGCTATATATTTTTAAGATTCATTGTTTAATAAAGAATACTTTTACTAAATTAGGGCACATCGCTTAGTATAGATTTGATGGGGGTTTTTTAGAAAAATAAAGGGTTAAATGTTCAATTTCACTCCCTCTGACGATACCCCAATAAACGATATATCATTGGATTCAGCAATCAATAGGAAATATTCATGCCAATTTTCGTTAGGGCACATAGTTTAGCATAGGAGTTATAAATTAATTAACACCTGTGCTCGTGTTGAGACACCAGTTTCAACCCCTCTAACGGGTCCCAGTAAACAATATATCATTGGATTCGTCATTCAATGAAGAATAAACCTGCATAGTTCGTTAGGGCGTCTAGTATAGGAGTATTATATGCCCTTAATGAAAGGTGGTTTTTATTTTTTTTCTTTGACGGGTACCCCGGTATACGATATATCAGTCGATTCCGAATTCAATAAAGAATATTCATACCAATTTTCATTAGGGCACATCATCTACTTTAGGAGTTATAAATTAATTAATATTCCTGCTCGTGTTGAGATATTTTTTAAAATTCTTTTTTATTTATTTCTATTATTAATTTAGTATTTTATTAAATGGGCGCAATAACAGGTGACCCCGATTAAACGACGTATTAATCCCGACATTTGCCTTAAGCTATTAAGGAAAAGCTTTCACTTACCTTAACAAGGATGGTATTATATTGACTACCAATTGATATAAATAAATAAGGACGGAAGTGGACAGATGCCAAAAAAAAGTCTTAAAAAAAAAACTTATATATAGATTTACAGATAGAGAGAAAAAAAAGATTCGAAGAAACATTATAAAATAAAATGGTAGGTAATAAATATATAATAAAACGAGTGGATTGGTTCTGTCTATATATATGTATATTTATTAATACTTGGTTTCTGAATCCCTTGGTGCAGAGCTAGCTAGATGTCTGACGAACCAAAAGTCAGTGGTTCGCTTTTCGTTCTGGGCGACGAAAGTTTATTTAAATTATATTGATTACAATTAATTTAAATAAATAAGGACGGAGTCTAAATGACCTCAAATGCCGAAAAAGTCTTAAAAAAAAAATAATATTGATAATTGATTAATTAATACTTTCAAACGAAAAATCTCTATAAATTAAAGATATAATAAAATAGAGAACCGGCTAGCGGACATCAAAAATCTGATGTAACAGTAAATAATACAATTTTGCTTATAGGAAAGAGAAAATTGTGTGATGTGCGGCCTTCACACCATATTTTTATATTATCCATTTATATTTAATTAAAATCACAAATATTTCTAAAATCATGGAAATCTAATTTTAGTTATTAATAATATAAAAAATATATTATTAATTTAATTTAAATAAGAGTATATAAAATTTCTGATAAGAAAAATTAAATGATTTGCAGATTTTTTTCGAAAAGCGATCGGCGCTTTGTGATCAAGGCAAGGTACAAATGTAGAGATCGTCTGGCTTTGCATCTTTCAATTGAAATCTTAAAATTATTTTGCGTATATCTCTCTTATTTATGGACGAATTCTTATAAAAAAAAAACAGAAATCCCTCTTGGATTCGATCATAAATGTATACAAAATTTTTGGTTAAGATATTCCCATTTTAAGGACACTTTTATTATAGTGACACCGACAATTTCAAATTTCGAATTTTGGGCTTTCAGTTTTTAATAATTTTTACTTCTTTATTTGTTGTTTTCTTATAAACATATTTAGTGCTTGATGTTGATTGAATTTAATTGGAAATTAAATTCTCTAAAGAGATCATCCTTGCTTTGAACACAAATTCTGCATCAATACATATATCATATATCTATTAAGATCTTTAATTTAACATCTAATATCGTCATGTTTTTTTATCAATAAATCAAAAACTATTCGAAATATCGAAATTTTGTCTACGGATTCTTAATCTACGTGAAATTTTGTTTCATATATCTTATAATGTATAAAATAACATTTTATGCAATATTTATTCATGGGGATAATATATATATATTTTTTAATCTCAACAATCCTTTCCTCTTCGCCCCGCCTCCTTTACTATTTTTATCTCTTCTCGTTCCGACAAAGACTCTTCCAAGGTCACCTGATAATCTATTCTTGTTTTCTTTTCTCTCCCTCTAATTTTTAACAAATCACTAAATTTTTTTCTTTTTTAATTTTTTCTTAATAAAATAAAAAATACTAATCTGAGTTTTTTTGATAAAAAAGTTCAAATTAAAAAAAAAACATTTATTTTTGTACATTTAATAAAAATAATTCGTCCTGATCGACTTTATAACTAATCCTAATAAAGGATGTCCACTTCACTAAAAAACTTACAATGTGAAAAATGTTTCAAAATTTTAATATTAGAATATTTTTTTTTAAAGTCTTTTCGGCATCTAAGGCCATATAGACTTTAAACGATATAGAACATATTTTTGCGATACGTTTAATTCAGGCATATTTTTTTTATAGCATTTGATATCCAATTGTATAAATGAATTTTTATCGGGCTGCCTGGGACAATCAAATATAAATTTAAAAAATATTAAAACTGTTTACTCTGCATGGCCTCAGATGCCGAAGACTTAAAAAAATAAACGTTCTAATAAAAGATTTAAAATATTGGAATTTTTTAATATAACTTTTAATTCTTATTTTTTTTTTTTTTTATATATATATAAAATTCTTAACCAAATATAAATTAAAAAATTTTTTCAAGTTTATTTTTAAAGGAAAATAAAATGATCACTATTTCACATAACCCTATCATTCATTATTATAGAAGGCCGGATTCCCAGATTTTATTTTAATAAATGTTAACACGTAAACCATAAAGCTTTGTATACTTGTCTTTCTGGCACACACCTTTTCTTCTGGCATTAGAGTATCCATTGACATTTAAATATTTAAAGGATTTAAACAATGCTATATTAGAGCTGTGAATTCGACCTAAATTTATATATATGAACGTATAATATATAGCATTTGTAATATATATAATACTTTATATCTGAATTATTATTATTCTTTCTTTTTTTCAGGATCGATTATATTGCATAGCTTTAGTAGTAATATCAAACAATATAAAAGAATAATTAAATGTAAATTAAAAGAAGTAAAGGGGCAAGGAAGGAGCGCAAGCAACCGTTTGAAACGAGGGTGAAGTGCGCATGCTCAATACAGGCTTCGTCCCCCTCCTTTGGCCTTTCAGCCAATCAGTGGCTTTCCTTCACTGCGTTCAAAATGCAACCGACAAAACATTTCAAATGGCTCATAACAAATTTAGTTTAGTTTAGTTTCTGGTTTAGTTTAGTCTGTCAATTCATTTCTCAACGTCTAATTTATAATCGCGGTTTTTATTTTTAATTTAAATTTATTTATTTATATCGTTAATTTTTTTAAAGTTTATATATTTATTTAAAAAATGTCATTTTCTCGTGCAAAAATTAATCGTTTTAATGACACTAAAAGTAAGTATTTTTTATTATTGCTATTTATGTTTATTAAAAAATCATTCATTTTAATAATATTTTTGAATTAAATAAATTTATTAATTTTTATAATATACAAAATTTTATTATCCATTGAATATATTTTATAGTTATCCTCGAAATATTTATTTATTGTCATATTTAAAAATTGCTATTGTCTTTAGCTGACAATAAAAAATTGTCATTTAAAAATTAGTTTTCTATTAAAATTTTAATCTTTACCTAAAATCATAAATATAGAATAATAAAATTTTTAAATTGCTAAAAATTTATAAGATTTTAAACAAAATAGGTGAGCATGTAAAATTTGTTGTGTTGAGTAGTTTTGCTTTTGAGAATTATTTATTTTCTCATTATGTCTTCTCAATTCTAAATATTTATTTTTAATATAAACTTGTCATAAATGATTTATGAATTGATCAAAAAATCACAAATGAATGATTTGTTTTTTTATTATTTCTTGTGTTTACTATAGTTGCTTGTTTTTATTGAAACCATTATACATTTTGTAATAACAACAAAATTAAATTAATCTAATAAACTAGTTCTTTCTTTTAAGGCTTTTGTTTTTTATTATATATATATATATATATATATATATATTGTGATTTATTATAAGAATATGCATGTATGGAAAAAACGTAGAGATCTTTGAAGTGAAGGGGAAACGAAGCCGGACTTTTTTGGGTTTTGGGAAAATCAGAACCACTTATTGTTAAAATAATGGATTTAACATATGAATGTTAATGAATGACACATTGAAGTCGAAGTCGAATACTAAATGCTCATATCCCTTTCTTAAAACTTTTATTTTGCACCCCTGAAAAAAATATTTTAATCTTTATTTTACCCTTCAATTCTTAAAATATAATTAATGATGGAGTTGCTGGGGTTTTTAAGAAAGGAAAGAAAAAACAAAGTGAAATATCAATTGCTTTATTAATTTTTGAAATCTTGATCTTGTCTTTCTTATCTAAGAGGCAGTAAATAAGTAGTCTGAAATTTGAGTTGATAAGAGGGATTTTGGCATTATTTAATTGCACTCATTGTTTCTAATTAGGCTGCTCATTAATAGAATACTCTCGCCTGAAAAATAATAAGACAAATTGTTTCTTTGGTTTTGTCTTAATGGATAATTAGAAGAGCTACATGAAATCCGAAAATAAATTTAATAATAAATAAAACATTATGAAATTTGATGATTTTGAATTTCATGTAGCTCTTCTAATTATCCATTAAGACGAAAGATACAGGTTGTCCAATTTTAAGAAGAATACTATAGTAGATGATAAGTTTGACATCTAATAATTGATATCTGAATTTGATGAATGAATTTTAACTTTTCAAAAAAGAGATAAAATGCCATCAATAAATTACCATTTCTTTTAAACAGATCTCAAAAATTAATCTTCAGAATATACATCTGATCTTAAATATTCAATTCAACAAATTTTTGTTCATCTCAATTTACTCTACAAGTATCTCTAGAAAAGCTTCATTCCAAAAACTTTTGATTAATTCGTATTAGAACGAAGTTTTTTTTAAAAATTGATAAAATTTCTCTATAGCATTTTTCCTAGATCTTTTGATTGATTCATAAAAACTTCGAAAAAACTAAAGGAAATTTATCAATTACTTTTTATTGATGGGAAGCAGACTTTCTCCCCACAATCCTCATTTTTTTTAAGCTTTGGTAAAATGTATATGCATTGCATTCTTGATCATATGGTAGGGAAAACAACTATATAACTATAAAAATAGCATTCACTGGTGAATTAGCATTGGTTGGAATTTTTCTCTTTTGAGGCTTATATGACCAAGAATGCAATGCATATACATTTTACCAAAGCTTAAAAAATATGAGGATTGTGGGGAGAAAGTCTGCTTCCCATCAATAAAAAGTAATTGATAAATTTCCTTTAGTTTTTTCGAAGTTTTTATGAATCAAGATCTAGGAAAATGCTATAGAGAAATTTTATCAATTTAAAAAAAAACTTCGTTCTAATACGAATCAATCAAAAGTTTTTGGAATGAAGCTTTTCTAAAGATACTTGTAGAGTAAATTGAGTTGAACGAAAATTTGTTGAATTGAATATTTAAGATTCAGATGTATATTCTGGATTAATTTTTGAGATCTGTTTAAAGGAAATGGTAATTTATTGATGGCATTTTATCTCTTTTTTGAAAAGTTAAAATTCATCTGAAAAACTAAATTTTCATATATTCTTTTCTATATACACACCTGACAAATAGATTCTAAATTCTCTTTTCTATTTCATTTTTGAAAAGACGAAAAATAATTTTTAATGTTATTTCATCCCATTTTTTTAAATATTTTATATTTCAAAAATATATCAGACAAGTTTCTGATTAAATAATATAGTTTACATTATAATTTTATTATAAAGCAAATGTCTTACAAAATTTGCTTATCTCCTTGTTTTGGCCCATTTGGAGATTGGGATTAGATCCCCGACCCAAAAAAATTGAAATGTCTCCATTTATATATAATCCATGAATTTTTTTTTTTTTTACGTCAACATATAGGCCCAAGATTCATTTTTGAAAGTTTATTTAGCCGATTTTCATTATCATAATGAAATAACTTTTCACTTTTTTTGAATTAAAAACAAGAAAATAACTCTTATTGTACATGTGAAAATATCATTATGATATTATAAAAAGGAAAATCTTTTATTCCTTCTTTGAAAAAAGAAATTTTCTGCTCTCGAAATGTCATTGGGCTAGTGTGAGTAATTTACCCCCACCCCTATAAAAAATCCCTTTTATTCATTTTCCCTTCAAATACTCGGACTATCCCTCAACTTTTGTATTATTTTGGGCAGATGTGATATGTGATGAGAAAAATGAGGTAGAGGAGGGGGAATGGATTAAGGTAATATCTCTGAAATATATGCAATTGAAAATAGGCCTAACCTGCTGATATCTAAACGATTTTCCCTTTTTATTTCTTAATTTTTTAATTTAACTTTTTTTTTTAAAGAATAAAAGAACTAGTTGAATAGCGCACCTGAAGTTAACGTCTTGATAGCCAAGTTGAATAGGGGGGAAAGTAAAAAGGTCGATGGGGAACAAGGGCTTTATGTAAATGTAGTGCAACGGTTGCAGCACCGCCTTGTCAGCTGTTGCGTTTGCGTTGCGAAAGAGAGTGAGAGATCCCAAGGGAGAGGGACCGTTTGGTCTTTTCCCTTTGAGAAATCCTCCCCCGGGTTCTCTCCCAAGGGACAAGGACCGAGGGCCAAGGGCTAAGGCCCACCTGGCCTGTCTCACATTATAATAGCACATGTCTTGCACACAATTTATACACCTCAGTGCCGAGCCACCGTGTAACGGTCTTTTCTTATAAAACCAGTCCATTCGTACATCATATACGATCCAATTTATTGTATTTTTATTTAATTTAAAATTCTCTATCTTGCTCTTGTAACTAAAGAAATAAATTTTGAATGTTTAAAAAAATTAAATTGCGCTTTTTGGAGAAGCCTTTCAAATAAAAGATTTATTTGCGATTGATTTATTTATTGATTGGGCTATGTTAGTTTGTTGGTTTGATCGGATGTCGATCCTTTGGTGCAAAGATCAGCACGCTGGAGATTTTGCGTTCAATCTAACCAATAAAATGACAACCAGATTTTCAGTTATTTTAGAGGTTTCGAACATCCATTTTCAATATGTAATAAATAGGACGTTCCTCGCATATTCAAACTTAGATCTGAATAAATTTCTGAAATCTATTCTTGAGTAAAACTCGAATATTCATTTTGGCTCATTCTCTCCCCTTTGTTATTCCTCCAAGGAAGCATAAAGTGAAGTGACATCGACCTTTTTTTTCAAATATGGGTAAATATTATAAAGAAACCTTAAATAATTGATAAAGCTGGAATTAGTAATTAAGGAAGGAGAGTTAAATAAGCATACTTCCTTCCTAAAGCCCTTCATTATTTCAGTTTCAAAAAAAAAATAATATTATTTTAACTAATATTTCTTTATGCATAGGAATTATTTATGTTTTTCTTTGAAGATTTTTATTATGATTGTGGTTATCAATTTCGCGATTTATTTTCGCATTTTCGGCCTGGCTTAAAAAACTTTATATTTATTAAAAATATTTTCCCAAATGCTTATGAATTTAGACTAGAAAGAGATGAATAGGAAATTAATCATTTTTTATTCCCCCTTATCATGCCAATTATTCTCTTATTCATACTACAAATAAATGGACATTGATACCACCTAAAAAAGTGGAATCACAATTAGTAATTGTCGCTCAAACCGGTTATCTGAATATTCAATGAATTATGGCCAATAGCGGTTTTAAAAGAATATTAATAATTTTTTATGGTAAAGTAATAATATGTTTCTATAAAAATCTACACTTTAAAATCAAAAGGACATAGGGGGAATTGTTAAAGTTTCAATATACATTTGTTTATCCTTTTTAAAAATACTAATTTCGAAAAAAATTTCTTTTCTAAAGTAAGACATGTTGCTAATTCTATAAGACATCCTTTTTATTAATTATATATACAGTAATATATATATATATACGGGACGCCCTTGATAATATGTTATATATATAAAAGTGCCCAATATTTGGAGTTTAAGTTAAATGCCAACATACATGGTCTCGAGAAATCGTCCGTTATCTTGAGGTGCTGAAAAACAGAGGTGACTGTATATTTATATTCGTAGATAACTATTTTTAGGTTTTGGAATGTCTTTGGGATTTTTAATGAACTCGTGAAATTTAAATTGGTCGATAGTCAGAAGAGCAAAACATTTAAATGTATTTTAAAAATTCGATAATTGAATCAACATTGAAGAATTGTCCCCAGCGCATATTTGGCTGTAAGTTGTGTAAGGTTTAGGAAAGAAGGTGTAGTAAAATAGTTGGTGAAAATGTTTTTATCAGGCTATTAAAGTCGAGTTGTGACGCTGAGTATTGGGAATATCTAATATTTTTATCAAGAAGTAGCAATAACAACTTTGTTTTCTAATATTTTAATCATGTAGAGATACAATAATTTTCTTTAGTCATGCACCTTCGATTTTCAATTACAATTTAATAAATTTATCTTTTCTTTTCCCTGTTGAGTTTGTTCTCCACATTTGGTTTACAGATTCTCTCAAAAGAAGAAAATCACTACATAAAAATAAAAAAATTTTGATTTTTAAAAAACTGCATTCGCACTTTTACGATGTAGTTGGTCTTTTTTCAAAAATATGTTAATGAAATAAGGTTGCATCTTCTTCATTTTTCAACTAACTCAATAACTTACCCAGCCATATTTATCAAAGTTATTAGAAAAGAAAACAAAATTAGTATAAGATTCAAAGCAAAAGAAGGACCAGCCAAGAGAGAAGACCTTGGAATTTCAGAACCTTTATAATTTTATTTCAATAGTTATCTTCAAGGGAGTAGTTGCTTATGCCAATAGAGTTAATTTTTGTCTTAAGGTTTGGAAATTAGTTGCTCTTCAACTCATTATAAATAAAAGTAATCGGCTTTTCAAAGAAAGAGGAAATTAAATTAGGAGTAGGGATAAGTATAGAAATATAATCGATGAAGAAAGTGGGTGTATGAAAACTGTAAACATAGCTCTCTCAAATTACCCTGGATTATTTAGTTTTAATTTATAATCTGAGAAATTTCTTTTGCAGGTTGTGCTCCCCCGCCAGGAGCTTATGATCCGAAATTCGAAATCCGTTTCAAAGGCTCCTCTTCAATTGACAAGTGTGATCGTTTCTCCTCAACGGAGAGTCTGGACTCGTGTGCTCCATCTAGTACAACTGGAGGCAATGCTGTTACATTTCGTACACCGAAACCCCTCAAGAAAGCGGTGAAACCTCTAACAAAGGTTTCAAATAGTGCAAGCAAAGTCAAATTGAATTTTAATGGAACTGGAACGGGAACAACTAGTTGTTCAAATAACAACACTGAAGACAAAAAGAAACGAATAGAAGAACTTGAGAAAACGATTAGCGATTTGAAAATGAAATTAAGTGCCTCTCAAAGTGAAAATGAAGAATTGTTGAAAATTAAAGATGAAATGATTCAAGCGAAAGATGATGTATTGAAAGCGCAAGAAAATCTCGTTAGAGCCAATGAGGAATTAACAAATTTAATTGAAGAGAAGGAAATGGAAATTAATCGACTTTTTGATGCGCATGCTGATATGGTGCAAATCAATCAAAAGAATCTCCAGGTAAAGAAAAGCTAAAAACAGGATAAATTTTAATTATTTTTACTAAAGAAAGATATTTCCCATCTATTAGTTCCTTTTTTTTTAAATATTTTAAATATTTCTTATATCTTATCAGTCGTTTTTCATAGAAAATTTTGTTTGGCATTTCCATGGATAATCAAGATTTTTCTCCTTCCTGCCCATTAAGCTCGGTACATCCTTCCGACTAAAGACACAATGGCTCCAAAGGAGCATTGTACTCTCAACCGCTTTTGTCTTTATGATTATTGTTATATTTGATCGTGAACCCCAGCTTGTAACTTCCGGTTTGAAAATGTTGTTACTCAAACGTCCCAATGTTATTCTCTAGTCCCAATTATTTCTCATATTTTCCAATTTTGAAATTATATCGTATCATTTTTTGTTTACTTTAAAATATTAAATGATATTTAGATTGACAAATCAATTCTTTCAGCATATTAAAAATGACTAGATGATTTTTAGAAAAATGGCCGTCGATTTATCCAACTAATCGTAAGGCATCTCTTTTCATTGTTTCAATAAAAATAAAACATAAACACTTATTCCCCATTTTATATATATTGTCTAAAAATAGGAATAATTTAAACTAAATATTATTTTACCATATTGTTTCTAATAACTAAGAACTTTAATTTTGAGAAAATTATATTATAAAAATTTTTAATTAATAAAATTAAATTAATTGGAAATAATTTTCAGACCTTAGCTGACAAAGAACACGAGATGGCGGTTATGAAAACAGATTTGGAACAAAAGTTAGAAGACCACGAATTACAATTAGCTCAATTTCAAGCATCGAAAGCGAATTTGGAAACGGATTTAGTTAAAGCATCGGCTCGGGAACAAAAACTTGAACGAGAATTATGCGAAATGAAATTGAATTATGTTGAAGCGACAAGAGAGGTGAACAAATGATTCTTATAAGTTTTTTATTTTATATACATTATTATTATTATTGGTTATATAGGCTTCGGAATTACGTCAAATGAAAGAAAACCTTCAATCTGAACTAGCGGATTTGGTCCAAGCTAAAACTGAATTGGAAGTGCGCAAAGCGAACCTCGAGGTGTGTTTTAGAAATGTATCTTTGGATCTTGCATCGATGCGAGGATCAAGGGAAAGACTGGAGCAAATTAATGAAGCGCTCGAGGCAGATTTATCAGCGGCCAAAGCCCGGGCATTTGATGCCAGTAAGTTAAAGATTGGTGTTAAATTTTTTGAATGTATTAATGGTTTGTTTATGTATTTGTAGATGAAAAGCAATCAGAGCTGCAGGCACAGTTGGCACGAGCTGAGGCTGATGCTGCCAACTCACAACTCGACCTGGACATGAAACAACAGCTGGTCGACTTGCTCCAGGACAATGTGAAGGCCAGCCAAGCAGAGCGGGATCAACTCGCAAATAAACTTAAGGATATGCAAAGGGATCTAGAAGCCGAACGAGAAGTCGTGAGTCTCCTCTAATCTTTAATTTTTTTCTTTAAAAAAATAAAATCATAAATTCTTTCCCTCATTTTTAAACGATTGTAAATTGCTCTTGGAACAGACCTTTTATGTAAACAAAAAATAATTATCGATGGATAATTTTTTTCAGCTATTGGCATTAAAAGAGAAGATGCAACAAGATTTAGAAAATTCATCGAACGCTACCAAATCTAATGATATAAACACGCAGGTATTTTTTATCGTAGTAAAAATAAAAATAAATTTTTTTATGATATATTTTTTTCTTTAAGACTGAAATGGCATTAAAAAAAGCAAATGTAAGCAATAGAAATCTGTGCGCGGCTTTACAAGCCATTAGCCAACGATTGATCAATTCGGATTCTGAAGTTGAACGACTCAAAGCCGAAAAAAAAAAGTTTGTTGAGGATATCATTCAGGAGGTGAGCGGCATATTGTCAAAATTGCAGGTGATTTAATAATAATAATATTTAATAAAAAATTTTAGTTAAAATTTAAATTCAATGGCATATGAAGTAAGATATATTATTTATACATATTTTGAAAATAGCTTTTTAATTTTTATAATTTATTTAAAATTAAATTTATTGATTTTTATATTAAAGCCACAAGATTAGAAATTTTTAATCCATAAATTTTAAGAGTAAAAATGATGTTAAAGCATTTAAAATTTTAAATGCTATTGTATAATATTGTATAGAGGGAGGGAGTTGTCATGCCTATACATACGTATATAGCTACAAAATCATCCAAATCCTAACAATTTTGCATCTTTTTGTGAATATTAATAAATAATAATAATTAAATAATAATATATATATATATAATAAAGGAAAATGCAGAGCTATCGCAGTAAATATCTTGGGTAAATTATAAAATTTAGAATAATTATTTTGGGCTGTTTATTTGTTAGGACTACAATAACCCGCAAAAGGTTTCAAAACAGTATGAAACCATTCTCTGAGAGAGTACGTGGTTTTGAGCATTCTAATTAATAGAACCTAATGATTACAGACTAAATCAACGTTTCGGGGACAATCTTAAAGATTTAACTTTGCCCTCGTAAAAATTTCAAAGAAAGCAGGAACTTCGCTTTAGTTTGTAATTAATAAATAAACATCTGCAATATTCATTATATTATATACATTCATTTAAAAATAATTAATAGAAAAGAAAATTTCACCTCATAGTAATTTAATTATTCTTCTGCATATGCCATTTTTCAAACAATATTTTTCTTGAGAATTAGTGTAGGGGCTTTTTTTTTAAATAGAATTTTTTTAAATAATAAATTTTATTTATTAATAGATTTCTATTAATAAATAAAATTTTTAAATATAAGTTTTTAGAAATATATATTAACCCTCAGACTCGCTAGAAGACAGCGGGTTTAAGATGGATTTCATTTAATATAACAATTTATCGGAATCAGTGCAGGCAGCTAAAGGCCTTTGATATATGATACGTTTCTGATAAAATTTATTCATCCATCTTTTTGTTAGTTCATAGTTAATGTTCCTTATGGGAGAGAGTTGAGTCTATGATAATATACATAAAGCCCTATTATATATATTATGTATTTTATTGTTGCGAATATGGCGATAAATAATTTTTAATAGTTTAGTGATGTAAAAGATAGAAGAACTGTTAAACGCCCGCGGGAAGTCATCTATGTTTAATATTCAAGACATACATATTAAAATTTGTAAATTCTAAATTTATTCTCTGCAGCTGAAAAGAATATAAATAAATAAAAAAATAAAAATTATAATATATTATGTATACCTCCATTATCTCAACTGTCCTCGTAACTGAAAATGGATGAAAAAATGTTATTCAAAACGTCTCATACCTCGAAGGACTAGAGGCTTTTATTTGATTATCAGCACTCCGCACCCTTGCTAACTTTACATTAATATTTAATTGGACAATTGAATTGTGACTTATATAATATTATTCAATTAAATTTAAGTCTTACTAAAAAATAAATGAAATCCATTTAAAGGTTTTCTTAAAAAATATTATTTTTTCGATAGAAATTTTTTAATTATATATTTATTTTAATTATTGTATTTATATTAGAGGTTCATTGAAATAAATTTCAGATTTATACTGTTGAGAAGGCTTTACATGGAAATGTTGATAAATTCATACAACTTGCCAAGGTAGATAATTTTATCAAAAATAAATATAAGGCAATGAGAGAGAATAAAAGAGGTCCAACCCAAAAAGACAAATACTCTTTTGGAACCCACATTTTCATTTTTATTTATTTCAAAAAAAAATTTATATATACGAAATAATATTCTTCTTGAATATATATATATATATTCTTTGTTTAACTTAAAGAACTAAATTCAATCATATTACCTTTTTTTTCCAATGTTTCATATGGCGTTTTTGATTCATTATTCCAGAACGGGCCATGTATGAGCCCTTCCAAGAAATAAATTACTGTGCATGCATGGTCCGGACTATAGCAATAATTCGAAATCATTAAGTTAAATCATCATCTCTATTCTTAATCCCCTATCCTATTCGAACTTTTTGAAAGATTATAAAACAACTTATATGTATTTATTTTTGGATCCTATGCTACGTTCCAAATCCTTCATCTGTAGGGCTCTCAGCCGTCTTGGAGTTACATAATATTATTATCTTCCTATTAGTAGAAGTAGTGACTGTTGGACGGAAAGGGGCAGAGGCAGTCAAAATAAAAGATTTTGTATGTTATTAATCACCCGATCGTTTCGGATCATTGATTGATGAACCATTTTCTCATCCTTTGATCAAAATAAACTAGTTTACTGCAATACATAGACTTGAGAATTATATTGAATACTTATGTATATTATTAGACTTGAGAATGAATATAATGATGGATTCTTAGGCTATATATTAATAAAACATTCTATCTAAAATTTTAACTGTCTCAGCGTTTCCCGTTTAAATATTTCTATATTCTTCTAGGTTTACTTACTACTGAAATTATTTATTTGATAAGCGATCTCTCATTAATAATAATAATAATAATAATAATAATAATAATAATAATATTTTAATAAGAGTTATATCGAATAATTTTTATTGATTTCCTCGAACTATGACTCTTAGAATATGAAAAAAAATTCTTGTTACTGGTCCAGGATGCAGAGCATAACTTCAAATTATCGAAATTTATATCCTGTCTGCTGAAGTACTTACTAAATTTTTAATTCTTAGCTTCAGTCGATAAAAATTATTTATTGAATATCACCCTTTTCCTGGTATTCTTAGGAAATGGAATCGCCTTTACTTTTGTATCTCAGTTTATAATGGTTTTATAGGGAATTGTCTATCCATTGAATATTTTACCTATGTTCTATCAGATTTCAGCCCCCTATAGCACCTTTCAAAGTAGTTTTTTATTCTCCCTCTCCTTCTATAGGCCTCACCCTCTTAGACTACGTGATTAAATCATATCATATCTGTCTGGTCAATAAAATAATAAAATGTTAAATTTGTTTTGTGGGTTAGTCCATTTATCTCTCACTGTCTCTTTTTTTCTAAATATCAAGAAAGAAATAGAAATATAATCATTTATTTTGCTTTTTTTGCAGATGGCTTCATCTCCTGAATCTAATGAATTAAATAAACAACTTCAAGATTTCGAACAACAAATTAAACAATTTAATACAAAATTGGAACGTTTAGATCGAGTGGAGACGGAGCTTGAAAAAAGAAAGGAACAATTGGCGCATACGCAATCCAAACTTGCCCGAGTTCAAGTTTATCTTGAACAAATGGAACGTTATAATGAGGAACTCAGAGCTGAACGCACTTCTCTGATTAAGGAACTCGAGAGAGAACGAGAACGATCTAATCAATTAGAGGTTAGTTCTAGATAGTTTTCTATAATATTCAAACATTATTAAGAGGAAATAACCGTTTTCTATTATTATTTTTCAGTCCAATTTTCAGCAATTGAAAGAAATCAACGGAGAAAATAAAAATTCAAAATTTTCTCAACCTTCAATGAACGAAATAATACAAGTGAGTATCTAGAGAACACACAATTTTATATAATATACACTTGAGCTGGCTTATTTATTTATTAATAAAACATTCAGAAACCCTCGCTAAATGTGATACATATATCCAAGAAGAAATATTTTGGCAGCGACTAGAATTTTGTCGTCTCAGCGCAATTTTTTTTTGTATGAATGAAATCCTAAACCTCAGAGTTCCCCCTTAGTTACTGTATTTTTAAAAAATGCTAATTTGGGCTATCGTAAAAAGAGATTACATGAATGTTTAGAGAACGTTTATTGAGAAATATTATCTGGAACTTGAAACAGGTTTGAAATTCCATATGCTCATGCACATTTTGAGACTTTAAATTCATATCTTTTGCATTTATAATATTTTTGAAACTTTATTTATTCCTGTCTGCAATCTGATTGAAATCATTCACAAAAAACTTACCTTAGACATTAATTAATATATTATAACAAAGCGTTCTCCTCAAACTTCTGCCAGATTTCAATGAAATTGGAGAAATGATCATGCGAATTATGAGGTTAATTAAAATTTCATATTACATTCTAGATAATATTTTCGATAAATGTTGGTATCGAATATACCTTCATATTTTATTTCATTTATAATGGTCCAAACTATCATTTTCCAAGATATTTCTTTTTCTCCTGATATATATATATACTAATTTTGGAAAATAAACTTAACACTCGAAGGTGGATGTGAAAAAAAATAAAATGATATTTTTTCTAGGAAAATGAGAAACTTTCCGAACAAGTTCGTCAATTGAAAAAGACTAATGAGATTCTGAAACAAGAGCAGGTACGTTCCAACAAAGTGTCGAAGAAGGATAAAGAAAATGCATTGAGCCCGGCAACAGGGCGAGTTGTAAGTCGTTCGCCAGCGCGTAGCCCTCTCGCACTTCGACAATGAAACCAAGAAATGCATCTATGTAATATATAAATCTCTCTATCTATCTATCTACTACAAATTAATATAATTATTATATCAATAAATTTTTTTCCAAAATGAAAAGGAAAGCAAAGAGTTAAAAAAAAGACTGAATGAATATTTCTCTAATTTGCTTTTTCCTTGGAAATTAAAGAAAAAAAAATATTATATATTTTTTAATATATTATTTTATGTCATGTTACATTTAATATATTATTAATTAATATATTATGACAAAAAATTTTAAATTTCTCTCTTTCAAAAGTGTGCTAAAAACACAAAAAAAAACACATAAAAAGAGAAAAATAAATAAATAAGTATATAATTGTTGAAATTGATTTTATTTGAATAAATCACCTGTCCAAATAGATAATTCCTCTAAAGAAACATACATTTTTCCTTAAACATGAGAATTCCACTATATTCAATTCTTAATGCGCCGATTGAAGATCTTTTACTTACTATTCAGTTTCTTTTCAATTGGCAATGAGTAAAACAGATGTATATAATAATAATGTGTATATAATAATAATTTGTTGAAACAATGAATTGATAATTAAGTTATTTAAATAAATTTGGTAAGATCACAAGATTATAAGAGCCCTTTCACTACTCCAGATGTTGCTACGATTAGTAATACACATTTTGACTGATAGTAGGTATAGGATTATGATCGTAAGGACAGGAAATGTATAATTAAATAAAATTACATTCTTATTAAAAAAAGGAAAAGACATTAATATTAACGAACGAACACCTAATATAGCTTGCCTTGCTTTGAGTCATTTCTATAAGGAGTTTTATAAACAAAATTAAAATCTCAGTTATTAAATATATGTATATTTAAAAAAGAAGACGAAGAGGACCTATAGCAAGGGCGGCCATCACCATCCAAGATTGTTTTTTATGAGCGCATAATAATCTAAAAAGTGCATTTTAAACGTCATTTTTCAACTTGGTTTAAATATGAAAAGAAAGAGTGTCTCGTGATGCAAAATCAGCTAAATGACTATTGGGAATTGTTGTCATGATTCTTCTTCCTTGCGCCAGTAAGACCTTTTAAAACTTTACATTTCAGACAGCTTAACTATCCCTGACCGAGAGGATGACCATTTGCTGTCTCCCACACATCGAACGGTGACCATAGCCCATGTCTTATGTCCGAATTAATCAACTCATAATCTATAAAATATCGGTATTTATGAACACTGGCTATCTTCCAAAATCCTATCTTCCTTCAGCAAAATAGCATAGTGGGAGAAGCAGGGGAAAAGAGGAAGTATGATGAGAAGTGAGTATATAGAAAGTCAAAGCAAATTTTTTACTTTTTCAATTAAAATGAATAGAGGATATAGTATAAACTCAATAATCGAGCGGCGAGGAGCCCATTATTTTTTTTAACATTTTTTTCTGGTTTTCCCAAATTTTTGATTATCTGGTTGACCCCTGGTCCAAATTACTCCGGATAACTGAGATTCTTTTATTTTTTTAAATAAAGACGCAAACATTTCACCTAAAGATAAAATTCTAATGTTAATTATAAATATATATAAATATAACACATCACTCAATAAGCCCTGAGGCTAACTATTAAAAAAAACATTTTTTTTTGCAAAATTCGACTTTATTCATCAACATAGTCTCCTTCAAGAGTGATACATTCATTCCAACGCTTCTCTAACATTTCGATGGCTTTTTTTGTATAACGATTTATCTTTGGATAAGTGTTTGTTGCGGCTATGACTTGAGCATTTGACGCAAATCTATTCCTGGAGCGGTCTGCGAACAGGTAGTAGTCGCTGAGAGCCAGATCCACAGAATATGGTGGATGGGGAAGCAATTCGAACTTCAATTCGTGCAATTTTGCCATCGTAGCTAACGACTTTTGATACGGTACATTGTCAAAGTAGGGTCAGTAAAACCAATGTAACTTGTAAACTAATGGTCGGATTGTCTTGAAATTGTGACACATATTTTGAAGGTTGGTACTTTCTAAAAATCATATGGATTTTTCATTGGAGGCACCATTTATGTGTCAGCCTCGGGGCTTATTGAGTGATGTGTTATATATTATATAATATATATTAAATATTATCATATTTATGGACCACTAATTTATTTTGGGCTGTATTCCTTTATCTAATTTTTTTAAATGAAGACGCAAACATTTCACCTAAAGATAAAATTCTAATGTTAATTATAAAAGTGGACCTATTTTTCATAGAAATAAATAATTTCACAAATATTAAAAGGACAAAAAATAAAGGGATTTATTAATATATGAAAACTTATTTTGATTTTTTAGAAAATTTATTTATATTCAATCAAAAAACTAAAATTATATATTTATATAAGTATTTACAAAATATAAGTAATAAAAATATGAATATGTTAGTCATTGTCCGAGAGTTTTTAGCAACTGCACAATAGAACTGCCCAGCTGCTCATCCTGATTATCCCAGGATACATACACGTTCTTTTGGTCATCATCGTCGCCTGGTTCCACTTTAACAAGCACAGAATCGACACTGATAGAACCTTCTGTTAAAGTCACTGGAGTGTCTCTGATACCCTTCTTCAGAAGAGCGATAAGCTTTTCGCAGGTTTTAGAGACTGGACCGGGATCATCGAGACGTAGCCTGGAGGTGAAGCGAATTCTATGTCGGCTGATGCCCGCCTCCCGGCATGCCTCGTCAACATCCATTAGGCACATAGCCGAATCACGAACTACAACAACCCCATGCAACACTCGGGGTCGTTTTGGATCCGGTGGTAACGAGTGATGTACCATTGCCTCCGCTTTGAGCAGGCCTACGCTCACATCTAAAGGCAATTGGCTTTTTGTTCGGATGATAGCCGTCTCACCGTTCGCTGGCCAAAGGCATTCAATTCCCACTTCTTTTCGGATCTTATCTCCCAAGAATTCCATTTTGTTAGATTCCCCATGGACCAGCATAACCGCCCGAGGTTCGCAATATTGAATCAGCTGCATGATCCCTTTAGCGTCAGCGTGCGCCGAAAATGACATATATTGGACAGACAATTTAACCTCAATTACTTGGCGATTTTCGAACTCGATTTTTTTTGCACCAGAAATGATTTTATGGCCAACTGTCCCATGGACGCAAAACCCAGGTAAAATAACCATGTTGTTTTCGTTCGGCGCCCACTTCTTGAAAATTTGAAGAGACAAGCCGGCGTGTAACATACCTGGAGTGGCAAGAACAACCATAGGTCCCGGGTTGTCGATATAATTCTTATCAAATGCTTTGACATGCTTGAAATCAAACATATTTCTGTTGACGAAGGTATTTCGGATTTTTTGATTTGTCCAAGTAATAAACATCTTATAATAATTATTTGCCTTTTCAGTCAGTCCCATAGCGAAATAAATAGGGACCTAGAAGAGAAAATAAAAGTAAACTTTATTTTTTGATCTAATTTTACTCAAATAAATTTTAAATTTAATTATTATCTTTCACTAGCATTTCGAAAACTTATAACGGCTGACTAGTATTTTTTGTAATATCTTTAGACGATCCAATAATACATATAACAAAATATGATAAACATAAAAATAATAATAAACTCTGATTAAAAAAAGGAGAAGCATAAATATTTTGGTTCCTTATAAGAGGAAAGTGAATAAAAATACTTTCACTTGCTTGTCAAATCGGGAGAATATATATCTTTTTTATCTGGGCAGCAGATTTTTTGAGAAACGCTTTTTTACTGTTCATTTTAGTTTTAGTTTTACTTGAAAGTTACTTACTTTGAGATTCATTTGTTCCCAATAAGTTTCCAAAAGTATACAAAGTTCTTGAGCTCGGCCAAGAGCAAAGACAGGCATTAAAACCTAAAAAAATAGAAAAAAAAATTGTATTGTTCAGGAAGGAAGCACTGAGTTAGATACAAGAGCTTTATCTCTGATCTACGGGACATGAGCTAGTACGATTATTTGTAAATGAATGTCTTAATAACATAAGTACTTTTTACCTTTCCTCCGCGATCGATGCATTCATGTACCTTCTTCAAAAAATCTCTCTCTCGACATCTCTTGCTGTCTCGAATCGTAGTGGCGTATGTGGATTCAGAGATAAGCAAATCGGGACGACATTTGTCAATCCAAGCTGCTCCTAAATGCCTATCTGGGGTCATATTGTAGTCACCGGTGTAGACAACAGATTGATCGCCAATTTTAATCCAAAACATGGCAGCTCCGAGCACATGGCCAGCGTAATATGCTTTGATTTCAATATCCTGGTCTACCATTACCGATTCATGTAATGTAACGGAAATTACCTTTTTCATACAATCTTTGATATTTTGGGAGGTGAAAAAATTACTTTCGCCTTTTCGTTCCACAGATACCTAAAAAATATACAAAATAGTAATTCAAGAAAATATTTTCATAGGATCTGGAAAGAATTCCAAAAATATTCTAAACATGTCTGTTCCACTTTTTCCCTTTAATCCCTTCTCCATTTTCCAATGTTAACTGATTAAATTAAATTTTCCCTTATCAAAATTTTCATAGATATACATTTTTTAAGTCTCTAAACATGAAATCTCTAAACATTTTTTAAGTCTCTAAACATGAAATCTCTATACATGAAAGGATTTCAGATTTGGAGATTTTTTGAAAAAAGCTAAACGATTAAAGAATTTCAAACTAAAATCTTTCACACTAATGATTTGAGGAACTTAAAAAACTCTCATAAACATTAAAGCTTAGCCCTTTATTCAAGATTTGTTTGAAAACTTTTTATATGATGTCCAATTACCATTAAACATATAAATAATAATTTAAATTAACAGATTTTGTTGTTACCTTTCGCATATCTTCTAAAAGAATTGGTGCTATTGCTTTAGTAGGTAATGTCATATAAATAGGACCATTATATCCAACAATTTCTGTAAAGTATGGCAATGCACCGCAGTGATCTAGATGAAAATGTGAAATTATCACACAATCAATGTGACTTGTTAGTGGACCTTCTGGAGAGATGAATGAAAAATCAGGAAATCGTCGATCATCGTTGTAACCCATGTGCATTCCACAATCGAGCATGATATTTTTGCCTCCCATTGAGAGAAGAATGCAACTTCGACCGACATCCTGACCGGCACCGAGAGGTGTGATTTTTATTTCAGGCATTTTTTTTAAATCTGAAATTTAAAAAAATATTAATTTATCAGTATCGCTTTTATTAATTAAAATTCCTCTAGTTTTTATAATCTTGGTACTTTTAATCACTATTTCAACCAATTATCTCTTGCATGTTGCATGTCTAAGAATGGGTCAAGTCTTCTAACGTTATGATTTGAGCCTAGTATGTTCAAACATTTTCCAATTACAATGTTTTTTTTTTGGTGATTTTGGGAATAAATTACTTCTCTGTAATCCTCAATATCTTTTGCAATGAGTACCATAGAAAACATTATTCACCAACAATGTGTTAACCGGATAGTTAGTGTAATTTGAAGAAAAAGTGTTTAATTATGGACCGACATCTAGCTCCATAATTAGATTGCTTGCATGATATATTAATAACATTAATAACACCTTCTTTTGCTAAAATTGCCAGTTTTTTTTTTTTTTTGACACAAGTGCGGATTGCACCGTATTGCAAAACATTCCTTTATATAAACATTTAGGCTAGTTTATAACACGGTTTATTAAACCATGTTCTCAGACTGCGATGCTATATTGAAACAGTGTTGAAAAACCTAGAAATAATACATATATTAATAATATGTTCAGTGTTATAAAATGTTCAATGATTATTTCAACCCAGTCTGATGAGAAAATTCGTGCTTTATACTGTTTTCAGAATGCTGTGTTATAAGTTGAATTTTAATATATTTAATTTAGCATCAAAAATATAAATTATTAAAGGATAGTGAATTTGTTTAAGTATTTCTCACCATTATGAAATAAAATTAATATACATTCCCCTTGCTATATAAATTTCATGAACTCATAATAAAGGATATATAATTTAAAATTGTTTAATTATTAAATAAATGAAAAATATTTTAATGTATATGTAACGATAAAGAAGAAATAATGCCATAATGTATCTTTTGGGTAATTATAATATAATTAAGTTGTTAGGATTACCTTATTAAAAAAAAACACGATTAAAGAATAAAGTAATCAGTGGGATTTTCTTCTTACATCTTAGAAATACAAACGAAGACAATTCGTTTTAAAATAAAATTTAAGAATATTTAAAAAATGTGATCTAAAGAGAAGTTATTTTTTTAAACTCGACTCGATTGTACAGCTGATATTGAGGATCCCGAATGCGCCAATCGTTCCTATCATCAGGCCAGTTGGCTGGAAAAATTTAACATATTTCTACTTGTAAACAGACTTCATAAAATTGTTATAAAATTATTATAAAAGCTTAAAAGTGTTTATGAAAAATGTATTTGATTATATTAAAACGGATTCTTACCAAATAATCATCGACCTTCTACGGAAAATCACCATCAAGTCCGCCGTTTGTATCAAATGCCCACTTTATGAAGTTATCTTTGTTTACTTAGCCACTTTTTCCTTTTACCGGCCCATTAACCAATTTAAAAAATTCTCTTCTTTTATCATTAAAATTTATTTACAAAAGAAAAAAAAAACAAAAATACTATTTTTTAATTAACTTTGACTATTAAAAAAAATTGAAATAATTTTTTATTTACTTAACCCTAAACGACAAGCTGTCAAGTGTTTATAAAAATCTAAAATAAACATACATATATATAACGTTAATCTTTAATTCTTTATTTATTTAGCAAGTATTGATTATTGAAATAATAAACATGCACCAGACTCTTGCTAATGGAATAAATATGCATATGTTTACAATTTTTAGGTGGATTGATTTAAAATCTACGAATATCAGATTTGTTAAAAAGAAAAATTTTCGATTTAAACTAAATAAATATTTTACTTTTTGAATATTGATTAAGTCATTTTAAAATAAAATCTCTCATTATTTTTTTAAATTTTTCTTAAAAAAATATTTTAAGAATTTTAATACATTCATATCACATTCAAGAGCATTTTTATTTATTGATAAATATTCACTCTCTCATTATACCTTAATTGATACATTTTTCTTATCATCTTAAAAATGGAATAGATATAGAATTATTGATAGTAAAAGTTTTATGTTTATGTTTGTATTTGTTAGTTGCCTTGGTAACAGTTATATATTAACTAGTACCTACAGTATTATAAAATATTAAAATGAAGATAAAATAATTTTTTTACAAAATTAAATATATTTTATTTACATTCTGATTTATATCAAGAAAGTATTGTAATCATACAAAATTGACATTGCGAGTTTTTGTTTAAAGTGTCGAAATTTGGTCAATATAACACGATTTGTTTATTTTAATAGTTTTGTTTTCTTTGTATATTCATGTATAACTAATTTTCTCATACCTACAATGAGCCAATTAACTCCAAAATAGAAAGATTTACGATTTATTTAATGCTTATCGATTCGATGTCTCACAATGGTTTCTCGCCCCTCGATTCGATGTTGATTATGAGTCTTTGTATTTTTTTTTTATAAGATCAAAATAGAAGGCTAACTTTTTTAGATACATTTTATTTATTAGAATTATAAACAATTAGGTGTAGAATTTTATTTATTTGGGAATCCAAAGAGTGTGGTGCAGCCTTAATAAGTGATTTTATCTTAAGACATGTTTTCTGTAAAGAATATGCTTCCCTTAGTTTCCCAAGAATTAATAAAAAATATGTGCATGTCTTAATTATGATTTTATTCAAACTTCTTGTGAAAGATGAATTAATTGCACTTTTGACCTTGACCTTGATTTCATCTAATGAATATATAACTATTTTAAAACCTCTTGGATGATTGACATCGGGGAGATGAAGGCATAATCAAAATAGACAAGTTGTTTTAAAGTCAAAAAACCATCATGCGTAAAGTGTTTAAAGTTAAAAACTGGTTGATCTTTAGAGCCTGAAGTTGGTCGCCTTCTAAAACCAAAAGATCTGGGTCTGGACGTAAATATGGGGAAGGGAAGTTAAAAACACCCAAATTATAAAATATATTAATTTAATTTTTTTTTTCACCCCTGGCTCCGGATCCATTCTATTTTATATATAAATTTAAGTCGATGTTTTCCTGGTCATATTTCTAAAAATATAATATATAATATAAATATTTATTTAAATATTTAAAATAACTAAAATTTATTTTATTTAATATTTTCAGGAAAATATATTTTAAAAACGAGGATAATGATAAAGGCAGCGGATTTCTGCGCAGGATCTTTAACTGATTCTGATTCTGATTGTGACACCAAAACCAAAACAAGAAAGGATATAACAAAATTAGAGACTTTCAAGCCGCATTATACTTATCCTCAGTTGATCGTACAAGCAATTCTCTCCTCACCAAATAAACAGATTCCGCTCAAAGGCATATACTCATATATCGAGGATAATTATCCTTATTTCCGTAAAATTGGAAAAGGTTGGCAGGTAAAAACGAATTTAAAACTAAAATAAAATCTTTTTTTTATTTATTTACTCTTTGGCATAGTATGAAAATAGCTCGGGTTCGAGTCCGGCTTGCCGCAAAAAATTATTTCCAACTTTGCCAGAAGCCCCTCCTGGGGTAGGAAAGTGAAAGATAATCTTGCCCCCAGAAGTTCAAGTGGCCATTACTGACCTAAGTGGAATCAATTCCCCTCCATTGGAGGGGAGGAACCATCTAAACTTAACCTAACCTAAACTACACATTGACATTATTTTAGCTATAGATATAAAAATAATACATAGCTTTTTATTACAATATAAACTTTTTACAAAATATCTTTTTTACAAATAGGAAATTAACAATAAAAACAAAACTTACAAATGACACTAATCATATAAATAGCATATATTTTAATAAATTATATTATAAAAAATAAGTAATAAGTATTTTATAAATGTTATTGCATAGGAAGTATAAGTATATATTAATAAAAAATCCTAAAAATTACCAAAAAAATATAGCACATCACATAAATTTTTCTTATCTAATGAGCCAGGAGAAATTAGTGCTGTCAGCCCAGATTTTTTATGTCGATTTATCAAAACAATATTAAAACAAAAACATACCAATAACCAAATAGCGTCTTGTTCATAGAGTTTACTTTCTCTTATCTAAATATGTAATATATAGAATATGGAAAGTATTGCGATAAGTAAATCGATGCCGAATTTCAACGGAAATACACCTCCCCTGAGTCTTAAAAAAATGAATCTCGCAAAATGGCCTGTTTGAAGATTTTTCAAAAACGAAAAGAAATTTTAAATTTAATCTAGGTACCCTTGTCCCTTGCCCCTCGAAGCTTTTCAATAAGATCAACTAACAAGTACTATAGTGAGTAGTTTTTTAGTTTTTTCGATTTTCTCAAAATTCGCTCTAACTATTTTAATTAAAATTCATAAAAAAATTATTAGAAGTTCTTTGAAATGTATTAATCCTTATATATCCCCAAAATTGTATGAGGCTCACTTTATCGATCTACTTTTTTAGTGAATTTCTCTTAAACCATTCTGACGATTAAATTTACTTTTAATATAATAGTGTAGGGCCTTCAATTTAAGAATTTAAGTATCCATAGAAAAGATGACAACTAGTTGCCTTGGTAACAAAATATTTCTAATTCCTATATTTGATAATAAACAATATTCCCCCTGCTTCCCGTGGCCGAGAGGTTAAAGATATTGACATTGTTAATATTGATAGCCTTCAAAGTGAAGGGATGTGGATTCGGCTTCCAGGCAGTCTGATGAAAATTTATTTTTATCAATTGGATACCAATTGGTATAAATAAATATGCTAGGATTATATGTATCCTAATAAGTTTATACATGGATTGTTTAATGTCTATATATGGCCTTAGATGCCGAAAAGACAAAAAAAAAAATTTTTAAGTCTTCAGCATCTTAGGCCAAATAGACTTTTAAAAAATATTTGTATTTCTTAATTATAATATATATTTACACCAATTGGTATCCAATTCATTTAAATAAATTTTCGCATCGGACTGCCTGGATCCGAACCCACACCTTTTAGCTTTTAAGATTATCAAAAGTGACTTTGTCATTATCTCGAACCTCTCGGGCTGTGGGCCTTAAACGAGATATAATTTAATTAATTTAATTTTTTTTATATTTATAAATATTTTCTTAGTATAAATTTGAAATGAATCTCAGCAGAACATATAGATAATGTAGTAATTCATCCAAACAAGTATTGTACAATAATATTTGAAAAGTAACGAAGAAGTTTATTTGATTTTTGGCTGGAAAATTATTGCCAATCTTTTCAGGAGAAAAGCTAAACATAGTTCTTAATTGTAGTGATGGTTTGTTGGCCTCCATAAGCATAACATTGGATAGGAAAAAAAAACCCTAATGCTTCATTTTGAAATGTTTCCAGAGCTTTTAGTATTGAATGCAGTGTTAAAGAGAAAATTCCCATATTCTCATTAAAAATTAAAATTTTTTTCAGAACTCTATACGGCACAATCTCTCTATCAATCGAAACTTTGTTAAAGTACCAAGAAGAAGGGACGATATGGGCTTAGGTTCGTTTTGGAAACTTGATGCTAAAGTCGAAACAAAAATGATTGAAGAGGCATTTCTTCCTAGGAGGCGTTTGAGGTATAAAGACCTTTATATTGAGAGTTTAAGTTTTGATGTTGAATCTTTTTTCATTATTATTTTTTTTTCTAAGTTACTTTGCTTTTTAAACAATCTAGAAAAATTGTCGAAAATTTTTATATAGGACGAAACAAAAAATCCTCAATTGTCAACCCTAATTCTCTTTGTTGATTTTTCGGTTACAAAATTTTATCTGACATCTTCTACTTGATCCTTTAAAAATTTTTTTCATCAAGTCTTTTTAACTTTAGACAAGAAGAATTCGAAAGATTTCTAGATTTTGAAAATTCAAATCTCAAACTTGCCAATATCCTTCTTATTTTAAATCGTCCCAGAA
Source organism: Anisolabis maritima (assembly GCA_010014785.2). Classification (NCBI taxonomy): domain Eukaryota; kingdom Metazoa; phylum Arthropoda; class Insecta; order Dermaptera; family Anisolabididae; genus Anisolabis; species Anisolabis maritima. The sequence goes on from JAAAKE020097355.1 coordinate 27,737, forward strand.
TTCGCATCTCTTCAATTCATTTCCAATGTGAGTGTTAACAAACTAGTTATTTAAGTCAAAAATCCGAAAGTAAAGAAAGACGCTTTTTTTTTTATAGAGTTATTATTTATTGTGTAATAAAAGAGTCAATGAATTACAATTTTAATTTTAATTCTGAATATTCTGCCTTTTATTATTATAATAGTTTAGATATTTATTTATTAAAAATATTTATATTCGAATTATCTAACTTTAATGTAATTAATTTTTGTAAGATTTCTTCGACAACCTCAAACGGTTTCTTCAAATAACAAGAAGACTCCTGAACCTTCTTACGAACATGATTTTTCGACAAATATAAAAAATCCTATTAGTAATTTTCATAATTTCAATCAACATCCTGCATTTATGAACACATTCACTTATAAAAAACAAGATTCTTCGTTCATAACAAGGTTTGTTTATAATTTACCATGCGTAATAATTACTGAATTGAGAATTATCAATATTGATAACCTAAAAAGCCTAGGGATATGGGCTCGGACCCCAGGCATTGCGAAGAAACTTTATTTAAATCACTTGGTGTAAATAAATATGCCTGGCTAATTTGTTTCGTAATAAGTTTATTCATGAATCGTTTAAAAGCCTATATGGCATCAGATGCCTAAAAGACTATTAAAAATAAAAATTAATTTTTTTTCAGTAATGACTCCTCCTCACCAAACCAGCCAAGTTTAATAAGAGATTCAATTAAAATCGAACCTGATGATCAAAGTCCTGCTGAAAAAATGCTTACAAATTTTATAGAAGTTAAATGTGAAATACCTCCAATATCACCTTGTGAGGATGCTTCTTGTTCCACATCAAGGTAATTAATGAATTATATTTACCTCAACAAATAAATTAAAATTAATAAAAAAACAAATAAAATATTTATAGAACCGAGTCTGTCTGCTCAAATCAACCATATTTCTCGGATGGTGATGAAAATTTTCAAGAAGATGGATCCGAATATATTACAGAAAATGTTATGCCTATTCATAATTTTCTTGAAGTAAAAATTTCTGAAACCCCAGATACAACACCACAAGAATGGTAAGTTGAAAAATACAGAGACGAAAATAAAATATCCCACCCGCTGGGTATTTTCTCTGTGCCATAAATTTATTATTGCTTTTGAAAATAATCCAAACATCTTTAAACTCAAATCGACCAAATTCACCAAAAATTTTCAAAATAAGGCCTCTCTTCCAAGAAAATTACTGCTGCGACTATCACAGAACTCCCTTCAAATAATATTATTATTTAGTATTACATATGAGAATCCCAATTACAGATCTGTCTACAGAAAGTGTCAGTTTCATTTTACTCCTTTATAATACATTGTTTTAAAGGTAAATTATTTCAATTTTATCATAAAAAGGATCCTTTAAAAAGATGTATTCCAAAAGTGGATTGAATGTACTTGGTCTGGCATTTAATCGCCTTGAAGTGTTAAAAAATATTCTTTTGCTTTTAATGATAAATAAATTTATTTACGACCTGCTTAGAGGCACAAGTCCTCGATGGCTAGGTCCAATCAAACAGAAATACAAATTTATAAATTACATAACACAAAACAACAAATAATTAACAAAACAAATAAAAAAAAAAATAGAAATAGAAATGTATGCTCATTAATAAATAACATATTCATACATTTCCATCGAAATAAAAAGATTAAAATATGATGATTGCGCGCAATAACACGTGACCAGGAGTAAACGACCTAGCTATCCCAACATTCGCCTTAAGCTGCTAAGGAAAATCTGGCCATAACCTCAACAAGGATGGTACGACCTCAATATATCTAATAATACTTCTCTAATCTGCGCTTGAGAAATAAATAAAATTTTCACTCAACTCTAGTATTTTAGGACAAAATTTATAATAGATTTAATCAGGGAGCAGAGGACTATAATCCCAAGTAATGAGAGCCAGACTATTCCACAAACAAATACCAGATAAGCGAAAGCAAACATATTTTTCAACAAACTTGAATTTTTTCAATAATCTCTGGCTTATGAATTTTCTTCCTACCCTACTTAAATAATTTCGCTCCTGAAACCTGCTTGATATTTTCTCCAACTCCTTGATAGATATTTCCTCCCAACTCCTTGATACGCCCTAAACATTACTTTCAATTTAGCCCATTTTCTCCTTTCTAGGCCAGCCTAACTAGTTAATCATTAGAATAGGACTACTAAACCTACCAAATTTTCTGAAAACAAACCTAACCGCCTTCCTGAACAAAAGAAACTAATTGAGAATCACAAGAATAACTTGTTCTAAACCCATGTTGCCTATAATAGAACCATTTACGGCCATATGAGTCTATCAACCTCTAAAATTTTACACACCATACTAGTTAAACTCAATGGCCTTACAAGCATTACAAGCTAGGCTCTTATCTCCTACCTTATAAACAGGAATAACCAATGCACATTTAAATAAAAAACAAAAATTTTGAAACACTATCACCTACAAAATTCAAGAGGTCACTCAGTATTAATTTCATCTTCACCCGAGGCCTTCACAGATTTTAATCTCTTAATACACAAAGCTACGCTCTAACATAACTAAATCCTCTATATGACTATCACTAGAACACCTTTAATCACATCACCATCCCCTGGAGCTACAAAGGCAGAATGTTACCTTGAAGAAATTTGCCTCCAAAACATCCCCTCAACCAATTCTCCATCATTCCCTAAAAGAGCAGGGACATTTGCCGAAACATTTAATCCCTTAAGAAACGAATAAATTTTAAACCAATTTCTATCACTACAATTCCTATCTATAAAATTATTTAAATATAATAACTAACTCTAGCTGAATTCTTTTTCTCAACTAACAGCTTATTTAACTCCCGGAATTTTTTCTTGTGTTCGAGAGACCTATTCCTATTAGAATATGCTATACTAAATTTCCTGGTGTGATTTCAATTTCTAAATGGTTCTATCATAATAAACAGGGTCGCCTGCTTTCACTAATTTAGAGGCAATAAATTTACATTTATACATACTTCTAAGCTTATTCTATTGCTAATCTATATCCTCAATAACAGACCATTCTAAAAATTTAGATTACAAAAAAATATTAAATTTCCCATCCCATTTTATCCCCAATCAATACAACCAATACCTTTTTTCAATGGCTAGAGACGGATTATCACCACCGAATAATGATCGCTAATCCCATCTTCAATAATAACTTTCATTTTGTCACTATCAAAGTTGAGGTTTTTTCATATCAAGTAGGCTGCACGCTGTTATTAAAAGGATACATCCTCTCTTAACGCCATGGTGGCTATAAAACACACTCCTTGGCCTTTATTGCCATTTTTGACTTAATCTCCCTTAAAATAATTAGAAACAAAAGGTTTTATAGCTCTCTCTCTCTCTATATATATATATTGATAATTACATATATAATAAATTTATGAGTGATATATTCATTTTTAAATATAAATATATATATTAATAATAAATTTATTATATATATTATCATTTCATATATATATATATATATATATTAAGATAACCATTTATGGGATATGATGGCCTAGATGGTGCTTTTATTTTTAGAATAATTTTTTAATAATAATATGTATTTTTTTAAGGAATACTCCAACTTCTACAAAATATCCTGAAAAAATAGATGGAATCAAGCTTGAACCCCAACCAATAGAAGGCTCTCCGATGAATGATAAAGATCTGGACAACACTTAAGGCAAACACAAACCTCACTCACTTGTCTTTCTCTCTCTGTCCAATTCTTGCACTCAGCGCCAGATTTAATGATCATATATAATATAATTAGTGGAGGATTATTTTAAGATTTTCTATTTTTTTAACAGGGCCGCTTAGAACGCGAATAGATCCTTCTAAATATTTGTAAATATTTTATTTTTTCTTAATTTTCACTATGAATTTTAACCATTCCTGATCAAAACAGGGGTGTTCTAAAAGTTCGGTTTGACCTTGTCTAGGCGGGCCTGATTTTATAATTATTTATTAAAAAAAAGATAAATATTAGTAAAAATTATAAATTCTATTAAATCTTATATCTATAAATAATACATTTTTAGAATTCATTTTACTTTCTTTTTAATAACTTTTATAACTCCGCGTTTTCTCTTAGGCATTCAAATTAATTAATAATTGAATTAAAATTTTATTCTTTAATTTTGTTATTTGATTAAAGAATTAACTTGCTCTACGATATCCCTATAAATCTTTTTGTAAAACTAAATTAATATAGTCAGCTGCTAACCAACCGATCGTTGGTCGAATTATCAACGTTATTCAAGATATTTTTTTAATTTTTGCAAAAACCAAAGAATTAAAAATTTCTCCAACAAAATATATAACTTTTATAAAAAATGTTTTTCTCTAAAAGATAATAATCAAATAAATATTTAAGAAAAACCAAAAAAATGCAATCATTTAAAAATTGTAAGGTAATATGTGACCTAAATGCTGATTAAATTAAAAAAGAAAAGCGGTTGATAAAATTTATATATATAAAGAATTTTTCTCTTGTTTATATAACTAAAAACTAGAAAAAAAGTTCATGTATACGTTTTATTTTACAAAAAAAATATATATTAATCTAATATCTTCATTGATCTCACAATTAAGTAGAATAAATGAAGAATTTCTAGTCAAATAAAAATCAAAGAATTAATATATAATTAAGAAAGGTTTTAAAGAATAAAATTACATTATTACAGGATTTTTTTCAAAACTAAATATGAAAAAAGCCTTAAATATGATAATATAAAAAGAATGGATAATATAAAAAGTGATTAATCCATCTTGAAAAAAAAATAAAAAAATAGACAATCTAGTTACAGATTCGATTGAAATCCACATCTTAATATTGGTTATTCAATTCCCCTCATGGGACACATGCAAAGTTTCATCCGTTATGGTCCAAGCAGGTCGTAAATAAATTTATTTATTTATTTTTAAAATATACTTCTTATAAACTTAAAATAAATTTCAAAAAAAAAAAAACTATTTTTTTATAAATAACTTCTTTCTAATTTAACGCATTTTTAGAAAAATTGGTTAAAAGTTACCATGTAATGCCTAATATTTATCTCTAAGTTCCGTTAATTTTGGTCAACTGGGTATCCAAATCTTGATATATTCAATCCTACTCTTTACTACAGTGGTGGCGGGGATAAAATTGCCCAGCCTAACTAGAATGCATTAAGTTCGTCCCCGCTAATTAGTACAATAATTAAGCCAAGTTTCATTAATTTCTTCACAGGGTTTCTTACATATATATAATAAATCCTTTTAAAGTTGAGATTTTGTAAGTACTTCGAAATATGTGCATTAAAGTTTATTTGGTAAAGGAATAAGAAGGCAGATAGTAGCAAAAAGCCGAAAGGAGACCTTTTGGACAAAATTTATTTGTCCATCTTTAGTCACTTTTTGCCTATTTGTAGTCAGGTCCAAAGTTGTCAGAAGTAGGTTATTCCTTTATCAGCCTTCAACAACACACCCGACTCCAGAATCTAACCAAAGTTCTTCTGTAATCTGAATCACCCTTAGAATTTTAATAATAAATAAAAAAATACAATACATTTTAATCAATTTTGTTAAAAATTCACAAAAATAATACAACGAAATATTTTTTTTTTAATTTACTCTACAGCTACCCGAACCAAAAAGCGAAAATATAATTTTTAGTCATGTTATTTAATTGCTTAGTATATTTTTCTAGTCGTTATTTTTCTCGATTAATATATATTATTGAATATATTTTTTGTATTATAATTTTAAATTAAAGATCATAAGAAAATATAATTTTTGTTAATCTTATTTAATCTTCACTCACTTTCATTAAATCTGGCACTGAATCATTAATTTCTAGTTTATATACTTTAAATACAAATTGTTTTTGGAATTTTTTCTGAATTAAATTTGTAATAATTTGACATTGATTAGCTATAAAAAAAAAGTATATAAATGAATATATGTGTTTTGAAAGGCTACATTGCAACGTTCCTCTTAAAACGGCTATAATTCATGTATATTCTAATCTATTAATAATTTAAAATAGAAAAATAAAGATTACTTATCTGTGCAAACAAGTAAGATTTCATTTAAAGAAAAAAGTGCTTTTTTTTAATTCTTTATGCTAATCAATTTATTTCCTTAATTAAAAATTAAAAACTCATTATTTATTATATTGCTGATTGATGAAGATTTTATGAAAAAAATGAGCAACATAAAATTTTCCTGCTCTTATTTTTCTCCCATTTAATTGAATGACTATAATTATAAATCTTAAAACATTCATTCCTAGGAAATTCATTATGCAGTTTCATCCATTTCGGTTCAGGTATGCTCAACAAATATTGCTGCCAAATTGACACTACACTGCTACATTGTATTAATTAAATCAAATATTCCTGCATAGTGCGACAATGTTACAAATAAATATTAGAACAATATTGTAAATCACATTATTGTTTCAATATTTCTTCGTTGCACAATATTGGCAATTTTACAACAATATTTCTACGAGGGCCATTTTTAAGTAAGGTCCGTTTTAAAAATAAAAATAAACAATTTAATATATTTTCTAAACACATTTATTTTCAGACTCAAAATACTTTCTTGTATTTTTCCACTAGTATCCTTATTTATTCAAACACTTGTCATACCTTACCACTAAACTTTTAATACCATCTTCAAAGAAGTTTGCTGCTATTCCATTGACTGCTGCTTTGACTCAGGAGTGATATGTGATACCCAGTTTCATTCCCTATGATGATAAGACTCAACAATTCATCGTCTTCCTGTTTAAAACAAATAAAAAAAAGGGTTCAACCTTTTTTTTTTGTGATCCTCTATAAGAAGTTTCAGGACCCATCGAGAGCACAATTTCTTAAAGTTTAAGTTCTCAAACACAATTGCAGGCAAAGCAAGCACTGATCTTGTCGTTATAACGAGGAAGGCGATGAGTCATGTCGTCAAAGAGGATGAAACATTGATATCGCATATCCCTCCTGAGTCAAAGCAGCAGACTTTGAAATGGCAGCAAACTTTTTTGAAGAAGGTATTCAAAAGTTTAGTTGAAAGGTATGACAAGAGCTTGAAGAAAAAAGGAATCTATATATATATATAAAATTTTGAGAATCATATATATATAAATATATACATATATATAATTCTCAACATTCTTTATCAGTACTTTCTCCTTAAGCTTCTTAGTAATAACTAATTTATTAATACTACACGCAATTTTTTTAACTTTTTTTCAGAAAACTAAAAAAATATAAAAAATTCTAATAGAAAAGTACCACAATAATTAAATAAAGATTCCTACAATTATACTATTACTATATCTTGATTTTAATAAATAAATGATAATAGTAATTAGGAGTAGGAAATTAATAAAATGCCTTTGTTTATTAGCAAAATGTATCTTCTTTTCCGCGACGTTTTAGTCTTAATTAAGCCTCAATAGCTTCTAAATAAATAATGCCAAGTTAGAAAGCATGGCTTGCAGAAGCGGCGGAACCGTCTCTTGCAATAAATTAAAAAGAAATTAAATTTTGATACTAACCAAAAGGATTTTATATATTTAAGAATAATATACTTTATTAGGTTTTTCGCACTCAACCATTCATAAGCTGAAATATTTGCGAATAAATTTTAGAAAAAACGATTAAAAATCGTTGGTCCAACTCTACAAGATCCTATCAATATAAACTTTATTTCATTTAAAAAATTAAAAATTATTAACGATAATACCATTTACTATGAGGAAATTTTATAAATTTGGTTTTCGAAACTGAATACACAACAATCTAGATAAAATGCTAATGGATATTAAAAAGAATACTATTAATATATTGATAATATAACTTTATTATTCAAAGTTTATACAGTTTTCAAATAATATGATATGACTAATGTTTAGACTTAAATGAAAATCAAAGTGATATAAAAATAAGTGATTTATGTGTTAATAACGACCAGAACGTCCTTCGCGTTCTCGTCGATCGGTTCGGCTTCTTCGGTTTCGGTCTCGGTCGCGGTCATTAAAATCCCTTTCCCGATGTTCTCGAGATCGTGAACGACTTCTACGACGATAAACCTTATCATTCTCACGACTCCAACTAGAACCTCGACGTCTACGACTGTACAAGTACCGACGCAATTCTCTAGAGATCGGTTTCAAGTGCATGAAATTACAAAAACCACTCCGAGTACATTCTCCCATTTCGTATTGACGACAACAGGCTTCACGAAAATCCGTCACTGGACTGAGTTCGGCGTAGACTGGTCGACCACCGAACCAACGATTGTTTAGATCTGTGATCGCTTTTTCGGCATCCTCTTCTCTCTTGAATTTAATATAGACATTACCAACTAAATGATCGCCGAGATTATCACATACATTCATTTCTTCGATCTCTCCATATTTATCCTCACATTCGATAAAAACATCTTCAAAGAAATTATCATAATGCTCTTGCATTTCCTCGTCAGAAACATTGGCAACTAAATGTGAACCATCAGCCGATTTGGCTGAATTTTGTGGATTAACATATAAATTTTGTAAAAGGACTGTTTGACTGAAAGTTGGCTTGTTGTGTATACGAGAACACCGATCGCCATGTCGGCAAGCACCAATTTTAAAATAAAACGAACAATTAACTTTATCTTTTTCTGTACCAAAAATTGAAGCCAAATACTCAGCCATTTTTATAAAATAATCATAAACATTTACAAACAGGAAACAAAACACTGAAGTCACCAGAGAGGTGTATTCACAAGATGACAAACTTAAAATTTTTTTTTAGACTTAATAAAAAAATATTTGAAATATTTAAAAAAAAAAAAGAGCTAAAAATAGCGTTTAAAAACTACTCTAATTTTTATAATTTAAATTTATATATTCATATATATTATAATTTAAAATTTTTCTCAAATTACGCGGTTTTTTTAAATGTTTAAATTTTTAAATCTATCTTTTAATTCCTGATTTCACTTAAATCTATTTAAATCACTACCAGTTTAGATTTATTTATTTTTTTCTAAGTCTTTCTCGATATTTGAAGCCATTTAGACTCCATTCATATTGATTTAAATTAATTGGTAATCAATATTAAATTTTATCACTTTGGAAGGAAAGCAAACTTCTGTCCCCTGAAAAGTGTATCGAGACCTCTTTCTACTCCAAGAATCGGACGGAATTTTTTTCTATAATAATATCTGAATAATATTATCCGACCAATAATTCTAAAATCCTAAAATTATTTTCTTATGACATCGAAGCTCATATATAGAAATATATATATAAATGAACGATGAATTATAAATGTAAATTTGATAATAATTGTTTAATAGCCCATATTTGTTTAAATTCATTGATAAGCAATTATATTTTATTTATTGATGCCTCAGGTTCATATCAAATTCAATTAAAAGACAAACAACTAATTATTTTAAATACATTTTTCTAAAAAATAACATTCCAAAGTAGTCCAGCCAATGTTTTGAAAGTTTTACTGGGGTTGTATTATATTATCAGTTGTTCGTGGTATTATTAAACATAATTTTGCAAAATTTGTTTTCTTGAAAAACTGAATTGAATAAAAATTTTTTTAAATGTTGGCATTATTGTCTTAAAACGATTGAATTTGTATAAAAACTCGTTCTTTTGAACTAATTCAATTCATTTCAATTTTGAATTACCCATAAGAGATTCAATCAACCAAAAATGAATGAGATGAGCCAGTTAACAAAATGCTCTATTTTCTTCAATTCTTTGATTAAATCTTTTATGAATTTTAATTTTAATTATTTTCTAATATTTAAAACAATTTAAAAGTCTAGTTCTATAAAACAGTGAGTACATTCTTCTTTAAATTGTATAAAGAAATTAGCAATTTTTTTTAAGTGTTCAATATTCTAGTAAAGTTTGCATCTAAAAAAGAAATAGGTTTGCTTTAAAATTTTACAATTTGTCGCACAAATGGTTAAAGAGGCTTCTTCAATTTTGTTATGTTGTACTATTTTTAATTTGATATTCACATTCAAGAGGAGGGAAAATTGTAAGAGCTAAGAGAATTCCAGCATTTGAAAATGTGATTGCAAAATTCAAATAATTTTTTGAAATACTTGTAAAAAGTATAAGATATATTCAGCCCCTAGGTCTGGCGATCTCTTGACTGATTTGTTTATATTTAAAAATTTTATTTATTTTTATTTTATCGAACATTTCTTTTAATATATTCCCATCTATCCGAGGAAAGTATAAATAATAATAAAAATTTTGTTTGAGTAAGAAACAAAATATCCCTTTTAGCCCTGTCCCTTCGTGCAGAGGTAGAGGTTTCGCCTTATAAACCAAAGGTCAGTGGTTCGCTTCCCGTCCTGAGCGACAAAAATTTATTTCTATTATATTGGCTACGAATTGATAGAAATAAATAAGGACGGAGCCTCAGATGCCGAAAGAATTAAAAAAAAAATTCCTTTATATATAGTTTTTATTAATACTTATTTTTTATATACTTGTTTTAATATACTTTTATATACAAATTTATATATTTTAAGTTGCTATATTGCCTAGGGCTAGAGGAAAAAAAAAGAAAAAATTGTGTTGCAACCAATATTTATATCTTTTAAAAAAAAATGCTTCAAGACTGTTGGTGCCTTCTTCAGATAATAATTTTTAATCTTAAATTGAAAAACATTACTTGAGCCGAACATTTTTCTATGGGTATTTATTTTAAGCTATGCTAATCAACTCTTTTTACTGACGATAACAACTTTGTTGGGCAACCAAAAATATTTGGTTGAACAAAAAAAATTTCAACAAAAGCTTTTTGAGATCTTATAAAAAATTTATTTTCACCCATTTTCAATCTTCTGCAATCCACAGCCTTCAGACATTTTTGCCTTGCTTCGATAATGTCATCAAGTATTACCCCTAGACTTATGTCGATTAGCACTTCTGATGATCAAAATTAATAAAAATTTTATAGAAAAAAGGAGATTACCCATTGAATATTCAAACAAAGAGTTGAATTAGGGGGGCCAAAAGGAAAACAGCAAAAAATTCACAAAAGCAGATCCGGTGCCAGAAATTTCTCATAGATTAGAAAATTTTTGGGAGAAGTCTGGTGAGTGGAATAATAATGTCTTCAAATCACTTTTAAAGATAACCTAGTTGTAAAATTAATTTATTTTATATATACATTTGTTAAGTAAGGTTATTATTTTACTGGTTTAGAACAATAAAAAAGTAATTTTAACTTTTTTACACATGAAATTGAGGATTATTTCTAAAAACCTCTCCTCCGTACCATCGGCTATGCACAGAACTATTATAAAATTCTCGACGTTTCAAACAAGAGTTTCCTACGGGTATCCTAGTTTTATGTGATAAGAAATGTAATAATTATTCCCTTGAGACATAACTAATTTAACTAGAAGACGACACCGATGAGTAGTATCTCATGGTGATAATCGGTTGAATGTCAAGGATTTTTTATAAATAAAAATAAATTTTTGAATTTTTTATTTGTCTGCCCTTCATTACCTGTGTACTATTATTATTCAATCGACTTCTAACAGAGACTTTGATATGGATTGCGTTATAAACAAAACACAGATTACCAATATTTCTCCTAATAAAATATGTAAAATATTTTTTAAATGTGAAACGTCAACTTAAGTTATTATTTTAGGCTCTTAGTTTCCAAAAAAATAAATACAGTCTCTAAAAGAAAATGTATTCATTCTTGTTAAAAGCAAATGTTATATAAAATATAAAGTAGAATAACTATCTCTTATTAGAAGGAACATAGTACTAAAAATTTTTGAAAACCAATTTTAATCTCTTAATTATTGAAAGTAAATTTTAAAAGTTGTTTCTGGATGGATGCCAGCTGGTGGAATAAAGGCAAGAGAAAAAAGGAAAACACATAATTTCCTTCTCAATCCTTTATTGATACAAACACGTGCCGGCATTTCGGTCACGTCTTCCTACTTTCATCAGGACACGATTAAATGGGAGATCTTTATCACAACCTGGAGATCCCTGAAGTAATGTTTACATTGCATCACATGTGCTGGTTACCGACTCGCAAAATCTATTGTTTTTTTAGAACCAGTACATCAGATACCGAGTAAACATTACTTCAGGGATCTCCAGAGAGATGAGGAGGTGATAAAGATCTCTTCCATTTAACCGTGTCCTGATAAAGTTCGGAAGACGCCTCCTAAACGTCGACACGTGCTTGGTGCAATAAAGGATTGAGAAGAAAATCAAGCGTTTGTTTTTTTTCTCTCGCTTTATACCATCCGGGTACTATCCATCCAGAAACAACTGCTTAAGTCATAGTGGTCATCTCCTTTTTACTTTCTCTTAACTATTAATATATAAGTAATAGATAGTGAGAAAGTATTATTAAAAAAAAAATCAATGTCGAGATTTTTTTCAATAAATTTTAATAGTAAAGATATATATATATATATATATATATCTTTACTATTAAAATTTATTTATATATATATATATATATATAGTTACCCCTATCAAGGATAAAAGACAGAGGG